>JAVTVY010030059.1:0-12207 GCA_036873755.1 Hanleya hanleyi
ATAAACTCCCCATACACAGTCATGCCTCAATCTATATTTCAGTATAGATTGTGGAGTGGCTAGAACAATGCTCTCACATCATGTACAACCATCACAGATGAATTAATGAGCCAATATCTTCACCAGTGATAAACTCCCCATACACAGTCATGCCTCAATCTATATTTCAGTATAGGTTGTGGAGTGGCTAGAACAATGCTCTCACATCATGTACAACCATCACAGATGAATTAATGAGCCAATATCTTCACCAGTGATAAACTCCCCATACACATTCATGCCTCAATCTATATTTCAGTATAGGTTGTGGAGTGGCTAGAACAATGCTCTCACATCATGTACAACCATCACAGATGAATTAATGAGCCAATATCTTCACCAGTGATAAACTCCCCATACACAGTCATGCCTCAATCTTTATTTCAGTATAGGTTGTGGAGTGGCTAGAACAATGCTCTCACATCATGTACAACCATCACAGATGAATTAATGAGCCAATATCTTCACCAGTGATAAACTCCCCATACACAGTCATGCCTCAATCTTTATTTCAGTATAGGTTGTGGAGTGGCTAGAACAATGCTCTCACATCATGAGAGCAGTTGAGCCTATTGCATCACCATCACAATGCTTTAATAATGTTAATAACAGGCATGAGAATCTTCCGTCTTTAGACGGATTTCCGTCTTTTTCCTAGCGAAAATAACGTTTCTGAGATCTGTGTAAATCCGGTGAGAAAATATTTTGGGGTGGTAAAAACTTTATGACTTGCCGACATCCTACAGGCCAGGCTGCTGTGGGGAGGGGGGTGCTGATTTTGTTTCAATACGGTGAATCATTCTAATCATTACTGTACTGTAATTGTTCTGCTCAGTCTGTTGGGCGCTGTGATTAGCTAAATAAAGAAGTCTGAAGTCTGCCCACGTTCTCGGAAGATGTCCGGGTCAATTTTCGATACCTAGTGTTGATCGCATTTTTGGTAATCTGTTGTCGTGGCGGTGTGTGACGAACCTTGTTCCTGTGGACTCGTCTGCCGCAAAATGAACGTGCATTTAACGCGATAGGCAGACTGGACAGG
Source organism: Hanleya hanleyi (assembly GCA_036873755.1). NCBI lineage: Eukaryota > Metazoa > Mollusca > Polyplacophora > Lepidopleurida > Hanleyidae > Hanleya > Hanleya hanleyi. The sequence goes on from JAVTVY010030059.1 coordinate 1,079, forward strand.
ACTGGAACGCACTGGGAACAAGAGCCCAAAGCTCGGTCCGCTTTTCGGCAGTCGTTATCGGTCGTCAAGACTGGCTTGTGCGTGAACATTTAGGCCTACACGCTGTCAGATCCTTCCATCCATCGTCATCGACGGCCTTATCTATCGATGCAATAGGTTTCTATCCGTAGGTAATTCAAGCCATCATGTTATTTTTATTACCATTTACAAATATTGCCCGTATAAAGAATTAACTTGTTCTCTGTTGAAAAACGTGAGTCAATATTTCAGTCATGTTGCGAAGTTGTGTCCCCTTTTATGTTACTTTAGAAGGGACGTAACTCTGGAGAAATTCTGTTATATACCTCAATAACCTTTAGGGAGAAAGAAATAAGATAGACAGGTGAACAATATTTAATAGAATGTATGCATTATTCTTCTGGGCATTGAAAGTTATTATATTATTGTATGCATCATTCTTCTGGGCATTTATATTATTTTAGCCAAAGACTAATATATATAATTCTTTTTTTTTATTTTATTTATTTTTTTATTTTATTTTATTTTTTTTCATTTTTTTTTTTTTTTAGCTCAAAATTTTTCATTATTCTGTATTCCTATTACACTTAACACTCACAAGGTCCAGGATCCCTGGGGAGTGGGGCTTATTAAATATCAAATGTGAACCACCATATTACAGGGCATCATGCATACTATGGGTGCATGGCAATAAAGCTTTGATTCTGTCTATATATGTGCTGTAGTATATCTAAAAAATTCAAATTTCCTTTCCTGTGAGGCCACCAAAATGACCCATATTATCAAAAAAGCTTTACAGGCGAAAAGGGGGCGCTGCCCCCCTTTCGCACTTTCACCCCGGCTCGGGCACGCCCTCGTGTTAAGGCACGTTGTGCCTTCAGCAACATCATCAGTCTTTTTTTTGGGGAGCTGTTCTCATGCCTGTAATAAAGACAGTGAACAGAGGTTCATGATGTATGACGCTTTGGTGGCCCACTGGAAAATATGCCCTCCCCAACCTGTATGATTCAATCTCTACCCTTTCACTCCAAACCATTCGTTACTTATATCTGGTAGGCTAGATGCTAATACCCAGACAAGGAGGACACAGCAACATCCAGAGTTCTTAATAAACATGATAAAGACAGCAAACAGGGGTTCATGATGTACTGAACTTGGTTAGTGAAGATGATGAAATGAGATATCTGCAAACTACACCGATGAAAATTGTGCAGCATGTATATTTGATACTTTCTGCTGTAAATGTACTGAACATGTCTATGCATTTAAATTATTGATACAACCAAAAGCATTACACATCCGATATATAAAATTGCCTGCAGCTGTAACCTGAATGATCATGGTACATTACTTAGTCTCTGTAGTATAAAGGTAATACATATCTCGACTCAGTTGTGAGCCGTGAGAAGATGTCGGTTCAAGTCCGGCCAGAGACCAAATCTGTTATCATGAATCATTCACATTTGCAAACTAAGTGAAATATAAATACATTCACAACAGACACAAATTTATATTCTGTTATGAAATAGATGATATTAAGGGCCCGTTAATAAAGAGTAGTTCCCACTCATATGACACATTTTGGTGTAGATTCAAATTAGAGTAACATATGGTATTATCAGATTAAAATTAAACAGTTCATTCTGATGAATGACTCATTGGCAGATTATTTGTAAACAAATCTTGAAAACTCACAACAGGATCCTGTAATTAACAGGTTATGAGAACGATCAAATTTAACACAATGGAAAGTTGACAAAATGATAAAGAACATTATCTATGTGTAATTAAATTTATTAGAGTGACTGGTGAAATTGTGAGGTAAACTCTGTGGATAGTTCAGTGTTACTGGTCCACTTGTACATTATTGAGAGAACAAAGAATAGCCTGCAAATGCAGTGACCCATGACTTCAGCTGGTCAGTTACTGGTTCGTATATTTTCACTTTGTCCCATCTTTTAACCTACATGTAGGAGATTACTTTGAACTAGTGATAAGGCCGTGTTAAATTGATTCCTTTTTTCTTGTCCCCACGCTGCTTGACAACCAAAGCGGTAAAGCGGTAAACACAACACAACAGCCATTTACAACACAAAATTTTTATTGAGGATTTTCAGAACACTGGCCATTATTTTAGCTCAATAATAGTGCATTTCTGTAGTTAGAGACCCCAACATTTTTTTCACCTATTTTATTTTGGATTAGTTTAGATTTGATTTCATAGAGGGCATTTTTTAAAGTCCAATGCTTTTTAAATTTTCGAAAACGAATCAAAACTTGATTTTATGCAGATTTTTTAAGTTATTTTATTTTAGCAGTTTATAGGAAATCAGTATGTTAAAACAACGGGAGCCTAATGGGTAAAATGGTACACAATCCAATCTAATTAAAATTAAATCCTAATTCTGCTTCCCCATTTGGATATGTCGCTTGCAGGCGACATATACGATTGGGGAGCATTGATAGGATATTAAGTTATTAAGATTGGTACACAATTATAAGTAAATTTCTGCAAAAACTTTTTCCTTTCTTTTAATTTCAGGACAATTTTAATAAAATTTGGTAGTCAGGGGTTTTTGAACATGCTAGATCTGCTGGTGGTCATTTTGTTGACATCGCGGCAATATTTAGCTGCCTAATTTGCATAAATTTGCATAATGGAACACCGTTTTACTATGGTACAGGGGTGCCTGCATTGAAACATGTATCAAATGTCAGCAGTATTTCTAAATGTGAACTTGAGAAAAAGTTTAGACCCATTCGGGAGTTGCACAAGTGCAGTCACGTGGTACATTTTTGGGTGAGTTCCGGCCGACGGCATATGGGACGTAACCTGCGGGAGATTTGACGGTCGCGAAAATAACATTGAAGTCAATGGGAATTTTTTTTAAAACGAAGTTTTGCAGTTTGATTCTGGTTGATAATATTTCAGAAATGCATTATCTTTCAAGCAAGACAACTTGTATAATTTTCACTCCTATGGAACAGACGCTGTCAACGAAAAACTATCGTGCTCCATGCAAATCTTACGACGCCAAACGACCGGAACTCACCCAGCAGGTCATGTGATCGACACTTGAGAAAGAGGCGAATGGACAACCTGAACATTCCCACACCACATAATTATCTTTGCCCACTGACATTCATTAATGAGTTAATTTCCATAAATTTCTTACTCGGTATGGAACATTTATTTTATTTGATGATGTATATCCTAATTTTCTAATAAGAAATAAGTTTTAAACAAAATGAATAATTTAATCAGTTGAAGATCCAGCATTTCCTTTTGCTTATCCTGTTGTAAGTAGATGAAGCACCATTGTCAGCCTGAAGGAAAAATATTTGAGTGAATGGAATCAAAGTTGTTGTTGCAAAATAAAATAAAGTGACACAGGTAAAACTGACTTCATCACAATTATTTTATATGCTATTAATTTTTTTTTAATCTTAAAACATTTTAGGAACTATTATTCTGGTGAAAATAATTAAACATTTCAATGATTTGTTTCATATCGCAAGTTTAGTCCATGCTTCCAAGTTCAATTCAAGGAAGATTACTACTAACGTGACTAGAGCTGTTTTCTCATCACCCGCGAAAACGGCGACCGTATGCTGTACCACCTGGACGTGGTAAGGAGAATTCCATGGTGAACCACAAGACGACTTGCGAGAGATTTACGTTCTTTGATGTCATGTAACTTGACATTGTATTACATTCTGACATATATCACATATTAATTCATACATTAAACAGTAACAATAGCACAAAATTTATAGCAAAATAGATGGTTTTTCGCCAGCATGCAACCCCAAACGACGCTATCAAAACGGCGCCGCCATTTTAGACAATTTCAATTTCAATTTATTGTACCGAATAAATATACATGAAAACATATATTAGCCCTCATGGGACAAGGTACATCAACAAATAAATAAATAATTAAATCAATAAATATAACAACAACTTGTGATCTAAAAAGAGAGGGAGTGGTTATGGCATGCCACTTTCAGTCAGTTCAGCGGTAACACTTATAGAAGGATAAATATGACAATAAGTAGTTCATATATATTAAGTCCATTGTTGTAGTATAAGTTAAATACATGAATGCTTTCTTATTTGAAGCAACAATAAATAAATCTACCAATAGCAATAGATAGCTCTGGAGAAGGATTAAGAAATAATTTAAATATATCATGCAAACTTAGATCAAGAACAGAAGGGTCAAGTTGTATTATAGTACGCATTACTTGACGCCTTTGTGGTTTGTAGAGAGGGCATTCAAGAAGGAAGTGCCACTCATCTTCAATTTTGTTAAGGGTACAATGTTTACAGAGCCGACATAGTAAAGGTGTCTTAGAATAACGTCCTCTTTCTATTTCTAAGTCAGTAGTACTTAATCTAAGGGCGGTTAGAGATCTTTGTAATTTAAGATCTTTCAGAACGAGGAGATAGGGGGAGAATTCTACTTTGGTTTTAATTTGACCATATGTTCTAAGTTTGCTGTCTGGTGATGAACATTTTAGAAGTATCTCGTTAAATGTGTCTGTTAATTTAGTATTTAGAGTTTTTTTCAAAACTTTGTTTGATGGGCGAAAAGTATCGATGTAATTTGAAAGGTTAAGTGATTGAAATATATGATGAATGTTTGAAGACCAGCTTGCATGACCGAGAGACTTATCTGTTACATACGCTTTATATAACAGGCGAGAAGGGTTTAACTCTTCCAGTCGGAGCCAGTAGTTCACCATTTTGATTATAATATCAACAGATGAAGGATATACACCTAGTTCAGCAACTGAACCAATATTGGTTGCTCTCTTTGGGACATGCAATATAGATTTACAAATTTTTATAGTTGTTTGGTTTGAGAGAAATCTGTCCCAGGAGGCAAATACATTTAAGTCAGGATTTTTTCTAATGATTTCATTTCCCCAGACCTCAGAGGCATATGTATTGATTGGTTTGATCACACTATTATACATCTTGACTTAGACTAGTGTATGAGTAGGACTATTATTAGCAGTGGTAAGGTTTGAGCGTAACTTAAACCAAGCTCGGAGTGATTTGTTCTTCAACATCTTGATAGCCGAGTTGAAATTACCATTACAGCTAAAAAGAATCCCGAGATAAGAATAAGCTGGTACAATATCTATGAAATTGTTGTCATAAGTGAATGTGTAGTTTTTCTGGCTACTTTTAATGGTACCATTAAAGATAACAACTTTAGTTTTTATAGAATTTACAGATAATTTCCAATTTGAACAAAATGTTTGCAGATTAATTAGGTTTCTTTGGAGGCCTGAGGGGTTAGTTGACAGAAAAACAAGATCATCTGCAATAGCAGGTGCGGAACTTTGCTTTGTTCAAGGCTGGGTGCACTTTCACTTTCTAGATAAGCACATAAATCATTCATGTTGAACAACACAGGACTACAGTTGCAGCCCTGTTTAACGCCTTTTTCACAACAACAACAACCACACAATAGGGCATTTCCCTCACTGACTGCACAATCTGATTTAGATGTATCAGCTTTTCAAACTAATTACAGTAACAGGTTTGTGACAGGGGTGTGACACATACCTGTCTTGGATAACTCCATACAGCTTTGGACTGTCCTTCATATTGGCTGACATGAATTATCATGGCTATATATTATTTAGCTATGCCTTGGACAATTATTTTAGCACAGTGAATGATAAAAAAATCTTTTAAAAATACTTTCCGGTGGAATTTTTTTTCTGACATTGTCTTTGTTGTAGCAGAGATTTCATACAATTTTTAGTACCATCTTTCAAGAGTGTGTGTTTATGCATTATTGACTTCTGCTGGCAGTGCCGAGACGCTTTGTTTCTGTAATTATATTCTCCATTTACATTGTTTGTTCAAAGGGGTGTCATATTCACATTCAGAAAGGTTTGGGGAACATTTTGGTATATGATGTTGGCCACCAACTGTATTGCCTATTTAGTAATTAGACCACCTGTGATTCTATGAAAAAAGTGTCACCCCCTTAAACACCACCACACGATTAACAGTTTCGGAGCCTGCAGGAGAAGGTATCTTCCAAATATTCTGTCCCAGGGCCAGGATATGATACTCTGTGTGACAGCTTTCATCACGCAAATCGCTTTTTTATATCTAGAAACTCTAGGCCTATAGCTGAAGCTCAGAGGGTATTTTTTGCCTAAAAGATGACATCACCAGCGGAGCGTGGAAACTCCAAGTGAAGCAGAACGACAGCTACAGTACAGCGCTTTATGTTAAAAGTAAAAAAAATCCCTTACGCCGTACTCACCAACTTTGGCATGTTTGTTGCTGTCGGGGTGACATTGGTCCGGAGTGAATTGTGCTTGTCAACAACGTTTGAATATTGAAAAGAAGCGCGGAACGAGCCCAAAACTCGATGAGGAAATAAACACGCGCATACGAACGACAACATGGACATTCGTATTGACAACATGGTTTGGAGAATGTTTTCAACAAGAACAACGCTCGAGCAGACGACGCAAACGCAAACACAGACGCTGGAAAAAGACGGCTGTCCCATGTGTCCGCGCCGAAAAATAATACCCTAGGGTATTTTACCTGAATCGATTTTATGTTTCGGATGAAACTACATCTTCTCATATCCAAGTCGAACACTACACGTGAACGTTAGTGTAGCATTTAACATGAAATGTGAAGATGATGAAACTAGAGATAGGGTGGAGTTCCCAAGCAAAATCTGATGAAAAATGAAAAAAAAAACACAAAAAAAAAACAACCAAGAACTTCACCCTGGCCCACGCTCGCTAGATATCTGCTTTTAATATAGATTATTGGGATCTCCGCATGCCAAGGTAAACACATAAGGGATCACGTAGACTGCTCTCGTCATCTCATGAATATTCATCATACAAACGTGACCTCATGGTTACCGCATGCAAACCACCCAGACTTCCAGTCGCACGCAAAGAAAGATGAATTCGTAGTGTCTTGTCAATGATCTGTTTAAGTCCCTGTTGTCGAGCACTTAGAAGGAACCCAAGAATTCTGAACACATATGCCACGTATACCGTACGGTAGAAGGTTTATTATTTATAGCTTTATTGATGGTACACAGATGTCGCCTTAATTTCATTAAAATAACTATTTGTACGCCTGAATTGTTTTCGGTCTTGCCAAAAGTCAGTTGATCGTTTTGTTTTTTTTGTATCGGGTGTGAAACGGCAAAATTAACGTGACGGACAGATGAATTCGCTTTCTCAGGTAAAGATCAACGTTTTCAGGACATGGATATTAGGCCTACTAGGATTCTTATGGTTGGCCATCCCTGCCAGAATTCGTCATTTAGAGGCTGCCTCTAAATAATATATACCATGGTATAAAATGCCAAGCCTGCCACAATTCGTATTTAGAGGCTGCCTCTAATTATTTTGTACCATGGTATAAAATCGCCAAGCCTGCCATAATTCCTATTTAGAGGATGCCTCTAATTCACTTTAGCCGTAAGTCGTAAATTTTCGCCTTCTTATTACTTCCACCAATGATGTGCGCTTTCACAAATTTGGTTCGATATCTCTACGCTTGTTACAAGTTTACTCATTGGTCAAATTTAATATTCTTGATATGACATCGAGTTGTTTATGACTTACGGCTAAAATGAATTAGAGGCATCCTCTAAATAGGAATTATGGCAGGCTTGGTGATTTTATACCATGGTACAAAATAATTAGAGGCAGCCTCTAAATACGAATTATGGCAGGCTCGGCATTTTATACCATGGTATATATTATTTACAGGCAGCCTCTAAATACGAATTGTGGCAGGCTTGGCGATTTACAGGCATCCTCTAAATAGGAATTATGGCAGGCTCGGAATTTTATACCATGGTGCAAAATAATTAGAGGCAGCCTCTAAATACGAATTATGGCAGGCTTGGCATTTTATACCATGGTATATATTATTTAGAGGCAGCCTCTAAATGACGAATTCTGGCAGGGATGGCCAACCATAGATTCTGTATATATGGACATCCATTTAGATCGTCATGAGGAATCTCAGAGAGAGCGAGATCACGACTCTCATGAACCCACCAGCCACATGAATCTGTTAGAGATACTTAAACATTAGATCTACATGATCTAGTAGTTCTCTCCCCGCCAAAGGAACCCTTTAGTTCTCTCTCCTCCTCCTTTAGCGGGGAGAGAACTATAGGTCTACTTAAACATGAATTCCACAATATCGTCACATAAGGCCGGTAATTTAAAATCCCGGTTATAGGCCTTCAATTCATCCATGAACAATTTTGCTCATGGATGTTGTTGACAGGTCATTCCCCCTCTTTCGATTTACGATGCATTGTCGGACAGATGGCAATAAATTTAAGGTGTTTGTATGGCAAGCCAAAGCGCTTTTTATTCCGAATTTCCGATATCGGGAATTCAATTCCCGATATCGGAAATTGCAATTCCCGATATCGGAAATTGAATTTCCGATATCGGGAATTAGAATTTCCGATATCGGAAATTCAGTGACAATTTTCGATATCGGAAATAGAATTTCTCATATCGGGAATTCAATTTCCGATATCGGGAATTCAAGTCACCGAATTTCCGATATCGGAAATGAAAGCTGGAAGCTTTACAAAACCTAGGGGTGGGTCATTCTCACGGAAAGGCACATTTTCACTTGGGAAAATATCTCAAAATCAACATCACCAATGACTACAGAATTTGACTTCAACAGTCTCCATTGACAAAACTCTTTATAATGCGTACAATAAATGCAGACATTCCGAACAATAAACTTTTCGTAACACTTAACGGTAGAGTTGTCTTCAATCATGTCAGTGGTGTTACACAGGAATGATCAGTATATTGGGCAATAAGAGAACAGAAATAGGAAGATATACACATGCTAGGCAATAGATTGCATGTAACTATGACTAATGATGAAAAAATATTGAAGTTAGGAAAACAAGTTTGTTTTTAATATCCTAATTATGCTACTTAGCTCACCAAAATCAGCCAATTGGACCGCATGTATCAACCATTCATGTAGATTCTGTATAATAAAACCTATTTATTCTTGATGCGGACTTTAAACTAATCGAGTTTGTTTCTTTTTCAAAATATGAGACAATTTAAACAAGTGTTTCTGAATTTCTAGACCATTCTTGCATCCGTAACAACACTGACAATCCGGTAACACCACTGACCTCGTGCAACACGTACCACTGATTAATTTGTTCATAGACGCAAAAATGCAGTTGCAAGTGAAGAATATTTAGGGGCAAAACAGGTATATGAAAAGCCTTCTGATAAAACTGCTTCTTCTTCTTCAAATAGTTATCTAACTGAAATGTAACACCAATGACAACCCGGTAACACCAGTGACCTCGAGTAACACCACTGACCTCGTGTAACAACAGTGACCAATTTGTTCATAGAGGCAAAAATACAGCCGTGAGTGAAAGCGATCTAGGGGCAAAACACGTATATGACAAGACTCCTTAACTTAGTATTATTTAGAAGAAAGGTAAATTCAAGTTGTACTGAAATTTGGAGCAAAATCATCATTTTTGTCAATGGTGTTACCCTACAAATAGTAACACCACTGACAGGTAACACCACTGACATTTTGGAAGGAATTAATTGTTGCTCCCTCGTATATTGTCGTGACGGTCCAAGAACAATGATTTTGTAATTCATACGCACATTTCTTTATTACCAGTTAATATTTTTACTCGGGAGCCACTACATGTTGATCCTGACACGTAACACCAGTGACCGGTAATAAACATACGCTGAAAATTTGGAGCTAGAAATGACTGAAATACTGAAAAGAGTTTCATAAAACACTTCTTATGGAATCTCAAGTTTACCCGCGCTTGGAAAAGAAGCCGCCTGGTGGCAAAACTTTGTTTCTAATTAAAGCGTTCGCTTTTTGGCTCCGATTTCAGTTACAGTAACACCAATGACCCGAAAACCAGTTACAGACCTTTGCCCATGCCATTTTCACAAGATAATCTGCCCTTGTAAACAATATATTCATATTGAAAGAACAGATGCAGCTGGTTGCCAGAAAGGTAGAATAATGTAGAACAAAAGAATTTCTGGTAACTTTATCGTGGTATCAAGTAGGTCACTACAGCCAGTTACAGGTCTATTTTACCGTAAATTGAGGGTTCTGGTGAAAATTTACCCGAAAAAATCAATCGGGACAGTGCTTGCAATAAGTTATTCGTACTCTACTAAATGAATACTACGAACAATCTGAATTTTTTTCAGCCATCAGACTGGTTAGAAGAAAATTTGGGTCGAGTGACACGAATTGCGCCTTTCCGTGAGAATGACCCGGGTGCATTCCACACCTAAATGATGTGCGGCTAAAGACAGGCAGGATCTGCGGCCATAAATAGATGTAAAATCTTTAACAAAATCCTTGTAAAAGTATATATTTTCTAAATGGGCACACTCGTGCCCTTATTTCAGGAGACTTGTGAGCTATTGAAATTGAAAAGGAAACACGTACAATCCTCCGTAACCCTTCTTCAACTTTTCTGAAAAACTCCATAAAATATATGAAAATGTGTCAAATTCTACCCGCAACCCAGCGAAAACGTATGAAATGATTTTCTTTTTATGTATGTTAAAGTGTTTGCCGTCAAAGGACAATTTTACGGTGGCCCATAGGGGACATCGACTTTTTAAAAGAGTTTTCGTGTTTTTTTATTACTTTTCCTCTTTTTCTTGTGTATTTTCTCAATTTTTCACCTATTTTCTACAAACAGATTCTAGTTTATAACATTATTTCTTTACATTTCTGTAATTTCTAGTCACGTTGTCAGAAATATCTGTATTTTATATTCACCGAAAACCAAAGAAAACTCTTGGAAACATTTACACCGCGGTGGAAACGTTTACACCGCGGAGAAAACCATTACACCGCGGAGAAAACCTTTACACCGCGGTGGAAACGTTTACACCGCGGTGGAAACGTTTACACCGCGGAGAAAACGTTTACACCGCGGAGAAAACCTTTACACCGCGGAGAAAACCTTTACACCGCGGTGGAAACGTTTACACCGCGGAGAAAACGTTTACACCGCGGTGGAAACGTTTACACC
>JAVTVY010030060.1:0-13453 GCA_036873755.1 Hanleya hanleyi
ACGATTTAACCGATCAACTTCAAACTTGGGGTGTGACTTGACATTGGTGAGAGGACGGTTGGGATTGTTTTTCAGCAATGTGCGTAATCTAATATGGCCGCCGTCAGCCATATTGGATTATAAGCAGTTGGATCTTAGATTTTCTTGTCCGGACAATTACTCGTGAACGATTTAACCGATCAACTTCAAACTTGGGGTGTGCCTTGACATTGGCGAGAGGACAGTTGGGATTGTTTTTCAGCAATGTGCGTAATCCAATATGGCCGCCATCAGCCATTTTGGATTATAAGCAGTTGGATCTTAGATTTTCTTGTCCAGACAATAACTCGTGAATGATTTAACCGATCAACTTGAAACTTGGGGTGTGCCTCAACATTGGTGAGAGGACGGTTGGGATTGTTTTTCAGCAATGTGCGTAATCTAATATGGCCGCCGTCAGCCATGTTGGATTATAAGCAGTTGGATCTTAGATTTTCTTGTCCGGACAATAACTCGTGAACGATTTAACCGATCAACTTCAAACTTGGGGTGTGCCTTGACATTGGTGAGAGGACGGTTGGGATTGTTTTTACCCCTCGGGCAGATTCTGTTTTGGATGTGTTTTTCAGGAGTTATGCCCCTTTATACATGTCTGTCTGTTTTTATCCTTGTAAACACATTATCTCAAAAAGTCCTTCACTCACAACAATGAAACTTCATACAGTTGTTTAATGCAGCTAGTACCAGAAGCCTATTCAAAGTCGGTGTAATCGGATGTGTTTTCCAGGAGTTATGCCCCTTTATACATGTCTGTTGGTCCATATCCTTGTAAACACATTATCTCAAAAAGTCCTTCACTCACAACAATGAACTTCATACAGTTGTTTAATACAACCAGTACCAGAAGCCTATTGAAAGTCGGTGCCATTGGATGTGTTTTTCAGGAGTTATGCCCCTTTATACATGTCTATCTGTTTTTATCCTTGTAAACACATTATCTCAAAAAGTCCTTCACTCACAACAATGAAACTTCATACAGTTGTTTAATACAACCAGTACCAGAAGCCTATTGAAAGTTGGTGCCATGGGATGTGTTTTTCAGGAGTCATTGGATGTGTTTTTCAGGAGTTATGCCCCTTTATACATGTCTGTCTGTTTTTGTCCCCCGCTACTTAGTAGGGGGGGGACTTAGAAACACCGGTGTCCGTAATTCCGTGATTCCGTAATTCCGTGATTCCGTAAGATTTTCTTGTCCGGACAATAACTCGTGAACGATTCAACCGATCAACTTCAAACTTGGGGTGTGCCTTGACATTGGCGAGAGGACGGTTGGGATTGTTTTTCAGCAATGTGCGTAATCCAATATGGCCGCCGTCAGCCATTTTGGATTATAAGCAGTTCGATCTTAGATTTTCTTGTCCGGACAATAACTCGTGAACGATTTAACCGATCAACTTCAAACTTGGGGTGTGCCTTGACATTGGTGAGAGGACGGTTGGGATTGTTTTTCAGCAATGTGCGTAATCAAATATGGCCGCCGTCAGCCATTTTGGATTATAAGCAGTTCGATCTTAGATTTTCTTGTCCGGACAATAACTCGTGAACGATTTAACCGATCAACTTCAAACTTGGGGTATGCCTTGACATTGGTGAGAGGACGGTTGGGATTGTTTTTCAGCAATGTGCGTAATCTAATATGGCCGCCATCAGCCGTTTTGGATTATAAGCAGTTCGATCTTAGATTTTCTTGTCCGGACAATAACTCGTGAACGATTTAACCGATCAACTTCAAACTTGGGGTATGCCTTGACATTGGTGAGAGGACGGTTGGGATTGTTTTTCAGCAATGTGCATAATCTAATATGGCTGCCATCAGCCATATTGGATTATAAGCAATTGGATCTTAGATTTTCTTGTCCGGACAATAACTCATGAACGATTTAACCGATCAACTTCAAACTTTGTGTGTGCCTTGACATTGGTGAGAGGACGGTTGTGATTGTTTTTCAGCAATGTGCGTAATCTAATATGGCCGCCGTCAGCCATATTGGATTATAAGCAGTTGGATCTTGTCCGGACAACAACTCGAGAACGATTCAACCGATCTACTTCATATGTGGGGAGTGCCTTGACATTGTTGAGAGGAGGATTAGGATTGTTTTTCAAGGACGTGCTTGATCCAATATGGCCACCATCAGCCATACTGGATTTCATTGGATTTTAATCAGTTTGATCTTGTCCGGACAATAACTGGAGTACGATTCAACTGATCTACAATGTACTTCAAACTTGGGGAGTGCCTTGGCATCGGTGAGAGGACGGTTTGGATTTTTTTTCAGCGATGTGCATAATCCAATATGGCCACCGTCAGCCATATTGGATTATAAGCAGTTGGATCTTAGATTTTCTTGTCCGGACAATAACTCGTGAACGATTTAATCGATCAACTTCAAATTTGGGGTGTGCCTTGACATTGGTGAGAGGACGGTTGGGATTGTTTTCCAGCAATGTGCGTAATCTAATATGGCCGCCGTCGGCCATATTGGATTGTAAGCAGTTGAATCTTGTCTGGACAATAACTCGAGAACGATTCAACCGATCTACTTCATACCTTGACATTGTTGAGAGGAGGATTAGGATTGTTTTTCAAGGACGTGCTTAATCCAATATGGCCACCATCGGCCATACTGGATTTCATTGGATTTTAAGCAGTTTGATCTTGTCCGCACAATAGCTGAGTACGATTCAACTGATCTTCTTCAAACTTGGGGAGTCCCTTGACCTTAGTGAGAGGACAGTCATGTATTATGTTTTATGGATGTGCATAATCCAATATGGGTGCCATCTGCTGTATTAGATTATGTTAAGCTCATCAGCGATATCTCCATTTTCAAATCATACTCTTTATCAATGATATGAGATATCATCGACCCCAAAAAATCGACCATAGAGGTCCATGGCCCCCGCAGCAGCAGCGCCAGTTATGGTGGATGTAATCCACCATAACTGGTGCTGCTAGCGGGGGACATGGACCTCTATGGTCGATTTTTGAATTACAAATATCTGTCGGGGAGTTGGGACTCATGATTGGAACATAAAATGATCTGCCGGCACATCTCCCCTCAGTAAATTCATGAATTCTGCATTATAATTACATGTTCATATATAGGCTTAATATACATGTACATATATTGGTACTTGATATTGGTATATATTGGTCTTTTCACAACATGGGGGGGGGGGGAGAGTGTGGCCATGGTGAAAGAGTGCACGCTCGTAATCTCGGCTGCTGGTCTGGCGTGGGTTCGAATCCCACCGAAGACTTTCAAGATATGAAAATATCCCCGCTCACAGCTGGGCTTATCAGTGTCCAGGGTAAAAGGAACTGAGGGCGCTCTCGTGTCCAGGCACATGTATAGGCACCGTCGGATATGGCTGAAAAATTGTTGAAAACAACGTTGAATCCTACTCACTCACTCTTTTCACAACACACACAACATACATGTACCTTTGTCTGGCCGGGACTTGCTGATTTGTTAGTACCTACCTGATATACACACAATCCCCAAAGGTGGCATGTAGATTTTCTCAAGTTATATTAAAGAGATTTCCTACATGTATGTACAATGCAGTGTTGACATTATAAATATAGATTAAATAACTGAACATTTGGTCATGAAAATTCTATGCAATTTTAACAATGTAACAACAAACTAATAATAATTTACCCCGAGATAATTATCTGGGAAGAAATTCGCGATTGGTCAATTATCTTGAGGGAAATTAAAAAAATATTAACTATGTCCCCTCCACGGTTCCGTAGTTAGCTGTTGGAATAGTTTTGATATCAGATTCTATGACTCGGTGTATTTCAGTTTCCTGAATTGGGGCTCTTCAAAAATAAAAAATAAAATTTGGGGAATCTTTAACCACACACAAAGACTATTTTCCGAGTATAAAAACCCTTTAAGGCAAGAAGATAAAGGCATTTTCTCCTGCAATTTCTTTTACCTAAAATCTGTACATGTCAGCCAGATAGAGAAGAACACAAGTAATATGTACTGGTACATCATAATTTATGATGATAATTACATAACAGATTCTTGCCTCTGATGTTCATGTACCTTTCTATGCTAACGCATGTAATTCACTATCTACCCAGTTACCTTCAATATATCAATCATTTTGTTGACTTACCTTTAGTGCCATGTGAAATCATGCTATGTTTTCCTTTAGCTGTTGAAGGGTGTTTGACTCAATCACAATAATCAACATACATGTACATGTAAGTGACATTAAAGCAAGTGGACTTTTGCAACATGATATTTATGTGAGGTTATTATTTCAATGTTCAAATGTATCGGTCTGCTGTAGGATCACCTGTTGTGTAGAAGACATTTACCAGTATATATGATACATAATGTCTGTGATTAAGTCCCATCATGGTCTCTGATATATTGTATAATACTGAATACATTACTGATGTGGACTACCAATAAACATAACTATCAGGGTGACTGTGAGTGAGTGAGTGAATATGATTTAATGTCGCTTTCTATTTCATTCATATCACGATGTTGGTTCCTATTCCTTAACTATCAGATAGTATTATTTATTGTTTGTTCTATATTAAGTTAACATTATAAACTTTTCATTTGCTGGAATTCAGACAATAGTTCCATCAAGCTGGTGCCTCAGGACTGACAAAGGTCGGTGGATGCCCATGAAGGTGACATGTAGTTTGTACTGCAATCATCAAAGTTATACACACCCGATTATGACCTAGAAATTAAAAAAGAATAAAAAGTTGTATTAGTATATTATTTCCAATGTCCCTGTAATTTACGGAATGAATGGCGTGCAACTGAGATTATGTGGCCGGATAAATAATTTGCATTTGCCAAATTATTAGGATCATCTCCTGATGGAAAGAGCGAAAGGAGATGAAAGCCAAAATTGTTAAATGGTGTACTACTGTTGCCTGCAGGCAAATGATAAATTTTGATCCATTGGGTATATGTAAAAACAAGAAAAATAAAAGAATAGTGTTTGACACTTAATTTATGTACCTGCTCAGACTTCTTAAATTGTCATGTATCATTGAGTTTCTACCCATCTTCACCAGCCAAGTCAACTACATCGCAAAGCTCTCTACGCTACCTTGACATACTTGGCTGGTGGCAGAGGAGTACTGCTCTGCGCCACCTAGTGGAAGTTTTAACGATGAGCGACTTTTTGCCTCCAGGAGTTGTTCCCCTTCAATTTCAAGTCGACCACACTCGTAAGGCGATTCGTTATCGTTCGACTGTGCAGCGCGTCCCAAATGCTGATTCATTTGATCAGAACACCGAAAGTGGCCGTGAAAATGCTTAGAACTCCTGTTCTTTTTTCGGCAGAATTTCCCCGCACATTTGACACAGCTCGTTCTTAGTGGGGGCAGCCATCTTGGTAATCAACTGCTACGTAACGCGCATTCTGATTGGATGCAGCAAGCCGTCTCTGCATCCCACTCAACGATGAGGATTCACGTTCCAACTTTACTAGAGAAGTTAGTATGCCAAGGCAATGTACAGAGCAACGTGATGTACGTCGACTTGGCTAGAGAAGATGGTTTCTACCAGGCTAAATAAATAATATATCATGTATGTGTGAAATTTGTTCATACATACCAGTGGAATCAAGACTGAAATCTACCATGGTGTTGAAGCAATGGTCAAAGATGACTGCCTGTAAATAAAGAAATGGAAATGATAAACGATCATATCAAATGTAAATTGAAATTGGTACCAAATTAAAAGGGAATCAAGTTATCATGAAGAAAACCAATCTTTTATTCTAACAACAGTACATCATGTATATCAGAACAATTTCAAAACAATAAATTAAAAGAAACCACAAATGTTAAATGCTTTTTACTTTTTCTCGGTTGAAAAACAAATTCATTGACACTGTTTGAATTGTTCTTTCATTTGCAGTTTTTCTGATGGGTTTATTTTCATTTGAAAGTACATTTTAACATTATCACTTTATCCATAACCCTTCCCCCAGCACACTAATTCCGAGTTTCTCTATATCGATAGTTTTTGATGTGATAGGTCTTTGTCCAATGGTTGTTTCATATATAGCAATATAGAGTAGTCACTATTAAATTAAGCGCCCCATAAAACAAATTCTAATTACATGTAAGCTAGACATAGTAAAGCATGTTCATCTGTTTAACAAGCAATTCATTTTAATCCAATGATCGATGAAGTGTGCAGATATGGAGCTACAATTTCAATAAATATGCAATAATAGAACATAGCATGTATGTAAAGTTCATAAGGAAATGTTAAATTTGTAAAATTTGATGTTTGTTTGGGGACGAGTTAATTGACTCCAGGTTGGGGACGAGTTGACTCAAAGTTCGAGTTGGGGACGAGTTGGCTGGGGACGAGTTGCTTTGGGGACGAAGTGACCTGTTCCCATATGGAGAGTGCTGATAACACAATCATGTAATTAGGAAGAACATACAACATACTAGCTGGATGCATTACTCCGTCGAGGTTGCGAAAATATTCAATTTGTTACAAATTCTAAATCTTGAACATTTGTGGACTCATACAAATTTACATTTTGTTATAAATCAAATTAAATCAGCCCTCCAACACTCATTCTTATCCAGAACTGGCCTGTCTCCTGGTAAAATCACTAATTCCAAACTGGATACTTATTGGACATATGGGTATTGATAACTACCTCAATGATGTAGTAATGTTTAAGCACAGGAAAGCTCTCACTGGTCTTCGGACAAGTTGCCATTCTCTTGCCATTGAGACTGCAAGGTACTCTAGAATTGAGATTCCGAGAGAACTTCGATGGTGTAGTGAATGTCCTGGACAGGTAGAAGATGAATGGCATTTTCTAATACAATGTTCGTTATATTCAAACCTGAAGAAACTTCTGCCAGTGTGGCCAAAAACTAGGTCAGATCACTTGAAAATGTTTCTCAACCCGGTAGTAGAAACTTCAAATTTAATTGCGAAGTATATTTACAACTGTTTCGAAAAACGAAAATTGGTAACAGTAACAGTTCCTAGTCATCAGTCATGTTAGTTTTCTATATTCTAGTCATATATAAGTAAAACTAAGTTCATTCCTGATATAAGTAATGGGAAACATAACATTGTCTACTTGTATGAGGTTTGTTTCACTCATATGATATGGGGACAGTCAGTTTGGTGGAAGATTAAACTTAAGACTTGAGTCTGGTAATTCATTGGGTATATTCAATAATTAATTTTAATTCACTCTGCTGAAAAAGGCACAGCTACTGTAGAATCAGAAACTTTAGTATGGTACAGATATGAAAATTGAAGTGGGAATTCATATGATTTGAAAATATTATAGATACTAGGAATAGTGATACCACTCACTGTGCATAATGATTAAGATAGAATTTATTATTAAAAATTTCAGGTAATTGGATATATTTTGACAAAAACCGGAGGATTGGAAACCTTCTGGAAATTGGCAAAGAGATACATGAGGTTTGAGGAACAATAAATATAAAAATCAAATGCATCCCAAGAAATGCATCCCAAATTAAAATCATACACCCCCCTCTACACACAGAGATGTGACACCCTCCGTCATCTTCCCCCTCCCCCATCGTTCTCTCTGGGTACTCCGGCTTCCTCCACCAGTCAAATTGTCTGTCACCTTATGAGCAAAATATTCTTGAGTGTGGCAACTGCCCCCCCCATCTGCATAGGCCTGCATTTTATATTTTTTCCTAAAGAACCAGGCAGTTGGATAGTGTCAGTGTCAAATGCTTGAAAGTAGTATCGACAAAAATATGACCTCGTCCATTGTCTTGGTAATTATTTGGGCGAATTTTGAGATCGTTTTCTTCTCCAATGCGTGTATTTATGCTGGAGTCAAACGAAATCCCCACCCCCCCAACCTCGGGCAAGGGTCCGGTTTAGTGGTGGATTACCTGGGGATTCACAACATGTTTACGCCCCAGGGAGTGGGGTTTTCACACATTTTCAGTCCTGTTTATCTTGGGATTCAGTTAAGACTTCTTCTACCTAGGGATGGGACATAAATTGTATTTGGTTGAGGTTTAGGTGGGGATTCACTTCAATGTTTTGCCCCAGGGGGTAGGGCATTGAAGCATTTTAACAACTCTCATTTGCTAAGTCCCCACTAAACCCCGAGGTTGGGGGGGTTCACTTGACTCCTGCATTACCTCGCACATGTTATTGCATACAACAACAACAACATGGGCTATTTTGACTGCTGCGACATAAATCAATAGCTGCC
Organism: Hanleya hanleyi; assembly: GCA_036873755.1. NCBI lineage: Eukaryota > Metazoa > Mollusca > Polyplacophora > Lepidopleurida > Hanleyidae > Hanleya > Hanleya hanleyi. The sequence continues at coordinate 8,287 of JAVTVY010030060.1, forward strand.
AAATGCTTTGCGATATACTGAAATGACGAGTGGTGTACAAGAAATCGTCGTATCTCGACGGCATAAATTGGCAGTCATACACTTACCAGAAAAACGGCGAAGTTGCCATCGTTCTATGCCTATAACCTGGGCAGCCGCCATGTTGAATCTCCCGCTGATGGAAGTTGGGAACGCCGATTTCTCGTCGATTTCCGCTCCGGATTTTTCTTTATTTCTCCATGTCATTCTTTTGATGTTTTAGCGGGATTATTTATTTCAGCGTGGATTTTTATTTTTGCATGCACTATAATCCAGAAGTGGATTTAACAAATTATTGCTGAACACAAATCCCAACATTTCCCGTAAGACATACAAAACAAAATGACTGCCACTTTTGGCGGAAATCGGCTACCGGAAGTCGGCGAAAACTGAGTTGACCGGCTTACTGGCAATTGCCCAGATCTTGACGGGAGTGTGTTCCTCATGCATATTCATATTCCTTACGTATCATGCATATTCATTTGGTGACAATTTCACCTCCTACACAAGAGAGCTCGCCACATACGCACTTTCCATTCCACAGAGGCTTGATCAGTCTACATGGATATGGATAAGATAAATATCGAGAGCTTTTATTTTATTTTATTGTATTCTTAATCAAGAGCTAAAACATGTTGAATCGGTATAATAATCTAATAAATAAAGCAGCTAAAATTTTCGCTATAGAGTGAACATACACATCAGGAACATTAAAGGAATTTTAAAGTCTAGGCCTAGTCCAAATATGTAAAATAAATATTAATTCTACATGTATCCATTTCCAGGTATCGGTACGGTAGGCCTATTCGCTTTGGTTCAAATAATATATTTACTCAGAAGAGAAAATGGGGACAAATAAACAAAAAATTCAAAGAAAACCAATCGATACAGACAAAAACAAAGAATACATAAATACAAACAAGCGCAACCATAGAAATAAAATAACAACATATGTGAAACAAATCATATAATACAGAGAAACAAAATACAAAATCCAAAAAGACAGACAATACAAATAAAAAAAATATTAATTAAAAAAAAGAATTTAACTGAAAGTCAAAAAAAATACATATTGTTAACAATGAAAACTAATGCAACAATATCAATAAAACAAGAGAAAACCAACAAATCAAGACAAAACAAATGAAACAAAATATTCAAAGAAAACCAATCAAAACAGAAAAGTACGGAAAAATACAAAAAAAGAATGCATAAACACAAACAGGTGCAACCATATAAGACAGACAATACAAATTAATTAAACAAAAAAAGTTAATGAAACAACAGAATTCAACTGAAAGTAAAATATATATATTGTTAACAATGAAAACAAATGCAACAATATCCATAAAACAAGAGAGAACCAACAAATCAAGACGAAACAAATAAAAATTTCAAAGAATACAGAAAACTGCAGAAAAATACAAACAAAAACAAAGAATGCATAAACACAAACAAGTGCAACCATACAAATAAAATAACCATATATATGAAATAAATCATATAATATAGATGAAGTAATGAAATACAAATCCAACAAGGCGGAAAAAGAAACAAATAAAACAAAAATTATAAAACAAAAGAATCGATCTTACACAGTCTGCTAAGCTAACTCGTGACAGTGGATTTTTCCCACTTTATGTGAGGGGGCGGGGGGGGGGGGGACGTAGAGGGTCCTGGGAGCTCTGACAAAGAAGTTATTGCTCATTTTTGGTTGATTTTATTTATTTATTTATTATTATTTTATTCTTCCACTTAAGACTTTCACTTACTGACTTTCGTTAAAAGTCGATCAGACGAATACGTTCTTCGTAACAACCTTTTCAAATGGACTGGGGGTCAATAAGGCACCAATATATGCACCTGGATGTATGATCCAGCCTTATCTGTTAAGCAGGGACGCTAATGGGATTTCCTTTTAATGAATGATTATCACAGTTGTCATTCTCTCCAGAAAAAAACACATAAAAAATATATGATATACTAGTGTTAGTTTCTCCCTTTTTTGTTATAATTATGCCCCCGCCCTTCTGTTCCGCCTCACATATTAACAACATACAAAAAAGTAAATCTCAGTCACCTTTTTCTTCATTTATTATTGCATTAACTGTTCATTGGAGTATTCAGTTTCTCGTTTCAGTTGACTGGAAGTTGTGCTGAAGATGAATGACTGTGGGATGAACAAGATTTGTCTCTTCTTTGCCCCCACCCCTTCCCACATAACATGCTTCTACCATATTGTACAACGGTATCATATCGGGAACTGCAAAAAGCAAATCTGAAGGTCACGAAGGTATATGTTATGAGGCGCAATCGACAATACAGCATATGCACCGCCAAAATACAGTTGCAAACTGATTGCCGCCATCTCAAACTTATGTCAAAGTGAATATGCATGTCATTCTTTCCACAACATTCAAAGCATTCCTGTACTGTTTTCGTCTCATAAAACGACTGGTTCTGGATTCACAAGACGAGAGCCACGTACAGGTACCAGTATACACCACTGACTACAGCTTATGGGCTATTATAAAAACGAGTGCTCATTCACCCCATGGCTCATTCACCCCCATGGGTTCATTCACCCCCATGGGTTAGTTTATAGGGATAGGGAGATCGCGTGCCCTTTCTATACTACTCATCGTGCAATACTCATCGCGCATGCGCAGTCGACCCATTCTACTGTAGGGTGCAAGCCTGGCCCATGGAATCTCAGGTAGCGAAAACCCCAGGTCTCTCGCCCCACCCTATCCCGCGCCACGCCTATGCGACCCGCTGTGCAGTGAGTAAAGCGGAGTAGGAGGAGTCGGAGGAGTAGGAGGAGTCGGACACGCCACGGATTATACTAGGGAGATATTTATCTGTATTCTATTCTGGCTCAGTGTAACAAGCCCAGTGTATCTGACAAGATGGGAACGGGGCTTCGGGAGGAGAGACAGGGTAGAGAAAAAAAATTTTACGTAAATTTTGAACAGCCCTTAAGTATAACCGTTACTGATTTTAACACTGACTTGTTGAAGAGCTGTCTTTTCAAGAATTTCATCGAGATCCGGTTCCACTGAGTGGGTTTATCCGGTCATGTTCAAGGATATGCCAGCATGGACTGAGTCAATCAGAATCCTTGGGATATCGACAATCGACATTTTATAGCCATATTTCGACGAAAATTGACAATTTAAATCGAGAAATGAACGTCGACATCACTGAAGACATAATATATTCGAAGTTGGTGTAGGTGACGCCGGCTGTCACACAATGAAGCCGGCTCCCGCCTCTATTGCTCCTTCTCCCTGTGATGCTCCCGCCTCTGTGCTCCCTTTCTCTCTCCTTGTGTTGCTCCCGCTTCTGTGCTCCCTGTTCCTTCCTAGTACTGTTCCACCCCTGTGCTCTCTTTCTCACTGTCCCTGTGCTGCTTTCGCCTCTATGTTCCCTCTCCCTGTGCTGCGCCAGCCTCTGTGCTCCCTGTTCCCTCTCTATGTGCTACTTCCGTCCCTGTGTTTCCCTTCTCACTGTCTCTGTGCTGCTCCCGCCTCTGTGCTTCTTCTCTCAATGCCCCTGTGTTGTTCCCGCCCCTGTGCTTCCCTTCTCACTGTCTCTGTGCTGCTCCCGCCTCTGTGCTTCTTCTCTCACTGCCCCTGTGTTGTTCCCGCCCCTGTGCTTCCCTTCTCACTGTCTCTGTGCTGCTTCCGACTCTGTGCTTCCTTTCTCTCTTCTTGTGCAGCTCCCGCCTCTGTGCTCCCTTTCTCACTGTCCCTGTGCTGTTCCCGCCTCTGTGTTCCATCTCTCTCTGCTCCCTGTTCCCTCTCCATTGAATTGAATCACTATAACCCGTTTCCACGTTTTAACGTTTCACTATAATTAATAATGGATATACAGCCAATTATCAATTTTATATCTCAGATTAACTTAACTTTACTTTTCTTGGGATAGAGCAAGCTCACTGGGGGTTTATTCCTGCCGTTTTTTCAATATGTTTACCTATGTTTGTAAATCAACCGTGTAATTGATGAATAAAATTTCATTCATTCATTCATTCGTGTGCTGCTCCCGCCTCTGTGCTGCTCCCGCCTCTGTGCTTTCTTTCTCCCTCCTTGTGCAGCTCCCGCCTTTATGCTCCCTTTCTCACTGTCCTTGTACTGATCCCGCCTCTATTGGCCCCTCTCCATGTGCATCTCCCGCCTCTGTGCTTCCTTTCACACTCCCTGTGCATCCTCGCTAAAACCAGGGGTATCTCTATCCTAGTTCGCCCTCGGCTCACAAATAGAAACCTTGACGTGGTGAAGATGCTCCCTGTGCAGCTCTCGCATCTTCCTTTCCCTCTCCGTGTGCAGCTTCCGCCTCTGTGCTTTCTTTCTCTCTTCCTGTGGAGCTGCCGCCTCTGTGCTTCATTTTCCTTTCCCTGTGCAGCTTCCGCCTCTGTGCTCTCTGTTGTATTTGCTCATGGTGCTCCGCCTCTGTGCTGCCTGTTTTATCTTCTTCATTTCTCAGCTTCCCCCTTTCCACTCTGTTTCCGTGTTTCGGTACCCTGTCTCCCACCCAGTAGAATTACATTGATTTGTAGATTTATTATCTCCATTTATTTGATAACTACGGAGCCGTGGAGGTACGGAGCCGTGGAGGGGACATAGTCAATATTTTTTTAATTTCCCCCGAGATAATATCCCCCGAGATAATAACTAGGGGAAAATTCACCATTGGTCAATTATCTCGGCGGAAAATAATTTGCCCCGAGATAATTATCTAGGGGTAAATTCGCCATTGGTCAATTATCTCGGGGTGAATTATCTCGGGGAAAATTAATTTTCCCCGAGATAATATCCGAGATAATTATCTAGGGGGAAATTCGCGATTGGTCAGTTATCTCGGGTGAAATTATCTCGGGGGATATTATCTCGGGGAAAATTAATTTCCCCCGAGATAATTTCACCCGAGATAATTGACCAATCGCGAATTTCCCCCCAGATAATTTTGACCAATGGCGAATTTTCCCCTAGTTATTATCTCGGGGGATATTATCTCGGGGGAAATTAAAAAAATATTGACTATGTCCCCTCCACGGCTCCGTACCTCCACGGCTCCGTAGATAACAGAATTAGTTCGCTGTAATATAAAATATAATTGCTTAACGTGAATATTTTTTGGAGAAAGT
>JAVTVY010030061.1:0-11930 GCA_036873755.1 Hanleya hanleyi
ATTTTAAGTAGTTGTGCACATCCAAGTTCTAAAAATACATGATCTTATAAAATGCAGGATTGCTGAATGTAGACAATAACTGATCGCCGAGGGGTATTGGAGCCCATTGGCCATTTTTGTCCTCCGCCACGAAGTGGTGAGAGAACTTGGAAATGCTAACCGTCCATCCATCCCACGTCTTGTGAACGCGATATCTCAAGAACAATTCGACCAATCGACTTCAAACTTGAGAAGGTGCTTCACATCAGTTAGATGGCCATTGGTATTGATTTTCACTGAGGTACTTAATCCAAGATGGCTGCCATTGACCATATTGGATTCCGTCCATCTTGTGAATGTGATATCTTGAAAACAATTTGACCAATCGACTTCAAACTCGAGAAGGTGCTTCACATCAGTTAGACGGCCATTTGTATTGATGTTCACTGAGGTACATAATCCAAGATGGCTGCCACTGACCATATTGGATTCCGTCCGTCCCGCATCTTGTGTACGCGATATCTTGTGAACAATCAACTTCAAACTCGAGAAGAAGGTGCTTCACGTCAGTGGGATGGCCATTGGTATTGATTTTCATTGAGGTAGTATGTAATCCAAGATGGTTGCCATTGACCATCTTGGATTCCGTCTGTCCTGCATCTTGTGAACACGATGTCTTGAGAACAACTTGACCAATCAACTTCAAACTCGAGAAGGTGCTTCACATCAGTGGGACGGCCATTGGTATTGATTTTCATTGAGGTAGTATGTAATCCAATGGTTGCCATTGACCATCTTGGATTCCATCTGTCCTGCATCTTGTGAACACGATATGTTGAGAACAACTCGACCAATCAACTTCAAACCCCGAGAAGGTGCTTCACATCAGTTAGATGGCCATTGGTATTGATTTTCACTGAGGTACGTAATCTGAGATGGCTGCCATTGACCATCTTGGATTCCGTCCTTCCCGCATCTTGTGAATGTGGTATCATGAGAACAATTCGTCCGATGGACTTCAAACTTGAGAAGGTGCTTCACATCAGTTAGACTGCTATAACTTAAGCAGGCCTTCAAGTGCCTCCTATATTTCCTATATTTTCCTATATTTTTGAGCCATTCCTATATTTTCCTATATTTTACTCAAAACCTCCTATATTTCCTATATTTTGATTTTTTCTCATGAAAACTTTTATCAATGCTCTGTAATGAGTCAAACTGACATGAGGAAATACATTTCAGTATTTGTTTTCGCCTCGCTTCACTCGGCAAATATGAAAACATTTCAATCTCTCTATGCTGAATCAAACAACAGACACAGGTCACCGGAAAGACCACCACTATGACCGCATTCAGTGAAAGTAATTTGATTAAACACCAGAAAACCACCAAGTTTGGAACATGCAATGTAGTACAGACCTGTCTTACACTCCTTTATTTCCAATATTTTCCTATATTTTATTCAGAAAAATCCTATATTTCTCTTATATTTTTGCAAATTTCCTCCTATATTTTCTTCTATATTTCACTGTGAGTCACTTGCAGGCCTGCTTATGGCCATTTCGATGCTGAATTGTCTCGACCGCACAGTACTTCATGATCCACATGTTGATTGGTTTCCTTCAAATTTATAAACCGCACCATCCACAAATCCATATACAATTACAGACTTACATTCCCAAGCCTCCTCAGCTTGTCTCAACAATTCCAGATAAACGTCTCTTTCCACATACACATATCCACTTTCCAAGTTATATTTGAGGAGACTACTGGAAGCATATATGCTGTATGCTCTCAAACAGGCTACTTGGCGGAGGATCTGCTTGCTACTCGGCTTTTCTATCTATATTTGCAATTTGTCGAGTAGGTACCCTGGGGTGAGACAATGTGTCAGTCACTATGACCGAAATTCAAGAAACCATCATCACATTTTTTTTTATTACCGGGCGATTTAGTCCTGTAGGGACTAATGGTCCTGTATTGTTGTGAGGAAAAACTTGAGCACATTTGGTACCATTGCCAGGGTGACTAGCTGTTTATTTAACTGCTTTAGGCTTTGAGAGGAAGAGCAGAAGAAAAAGTCCTCAAGTTATTCAGCTACTGCAGATAGTTTGGTCAACTATTTTGGCTAGATTTTGTTTCACCGGGTCTATATTAAATATTTTCTGCTATTCTTATATATGTTCATATGTCATTTTCACAGAGATTTCCTGCTTTAGAGCATGAATACAAAATGGATACTATTCAGAGGTTCACTTAGAGAGTTTTCCTGAAAGGATGTCATAAATTATTAGAACACCTAACATATACAGAAGAAAATAGTTCAAGGCGGGCTTATCATATGTTTGCCATGTTGGCAAGAAATTATAATTTTCTAGGCTTCCATTCTTGCAGAAATTGTATACACGGTATGTAACTTGGGAACTAACACACAAACATCCCCTCCACCAGATCCTCTATAACATTTAGAGCATAGACACATGCATGACCTAGGGCAATGGCTTGGTTCACTAAGCTGATAGGGTCAAACTCCAAGTTATGTTTAGATAGCAGTGAGCTACATGTACAAGTCTGCATACAACCATTGTAAGAATTTGTAACCGCCAAACTAGTGGTGTACTGGCAGGAGGAGGTACATGTGAATAATATGCCATGAGAGGATACATCCCAGCATAGATCCAGTCCATCTAACCATGAGGATTTTACATTGTATCTCAATTTTCATTTTTGTCATTTACTGCTGAAGGATATGCTTTCTATACCCTGAAAAAAGTAAAAATATTTTACAAATATTGGTAACATGCAGAGAAGACATTATTTATCATTTCATGAGGTTGGTTTCATAATAAATGGCTGTCCCATCGGTCACAAGTTATTTTTTTAAATATGTGTACAATCACACTAATGCACTAGAGATCCTTATTTAGAGAAATGTGTGAGACTACAAATTGTATAGCTCTTCTCCATGGGACTGAACATCAAGGAGTTAGTGGAATTATTTCAACAGCCTATTTTACATTTAAATAGCCACGTTTCAGTGCCTGAGGCTCTAGTCTTTTTTTTTAATGGATACGGGGGGAATGTTGTGTATCAACACTTACGTCCAGGGCAAAAGGCCAAGGTCACTGAGACCCAAAACCAGAGAAATAAATGAGAATTTTGAATCAAAACAACTCCGAAAATTACAAAATGTCCTGTATACAAGTCATTCCAAAAATATTCATTTTGATTATTTATTTCTGTCCAGTTCTAGATTGTGCATTATGTCATATTGATATACCTTGAAATCAAGAGGGACGACACGCCCTGTTAATTTTGAGGTCTAAAGTTCCAGTGTCACAGAATTTCCGAAGAAAGCAGTACTGTATTGTTCGTTGCACCTCTAAATTTGTTGTTATGCACTCCTAAATTTATGTCTTTCCTCTCAAAACTTAGGCAGAAGAGGTTAGCCAAATCTGCAGCTAAACAGTGGTCAAAAAAATGAATTGCAATCGATAAAACAAAGGAGAGCCAAAGTACAGCATCATAACACCGCCCCCGTAAAGAAAAGCTTAACGTGGTAGTACTTCATCTCAGTTTTCCGCAGATTTATCACAAGGTTTGCCTCGGCAAGTCTGTCAAATATCTGCCCAAGATGTTCCATATGGTCATCCCAGATGTCACTATACACCAATACATCATCAATGTATGCAACACAAGGCTCCAATCCTGTTACGACCTGATCAATTAAGCGTTGAAAGCTGGCCAGAGCATTTTTCATACCAAAAGGCATGACGTTGCACTGGTATAAACCATCTGGTGTTACAGACGCAGATATTTCTATAGCGCGAGTGGTTGGGTGGGTACAGGTTCATGTTGCTTCAATGCATTTTGCTGAGAAGCAACAGAAACTGTGATGTCTAGCACTGTAATATCACTTGTCTTTATTGCACCATGTAAAGCGTCCAGTCTGTGTCTTTTGTGCTGTCCTCAGTGTTTTATAGGGTGGATGAAGGGTGTCTGGTTCCAGGCTGCTTCAAAGATTTCTTCTTTGAAGTAGCAGGAACGGAACTTGGCTGGGTGGTGCTTAGCTGGTTCGTCGCAATATAGCTGAAATATTGTTGAAAGCGTCGTTAAATTCTATTCACTCACTATTTCTTTAGCCCTCTCGTACAAAGGTACCTGCCAGTAGCCTTTTATCAAGTCTATCTTGGTCACATAGGCAGCCTGACCGACCCTATCAATAAAGTCTTCTATTCTGAGAATCTGTGTGCATGACAGTGTTTTCTTACGGTAATCTATACAGTACCATTGTGAACCATCTGGTTTAGTACAATATGTTAGCTCCAGCTACTCCGGTTCGGCTCTATAATAAATTGCTCAAGCATGGAGTTAACCTCCTTTCATATCTGAGCTAATTTCTCGGGAATAATCTTGTATGGGTGTTGTTTAATATGCTGAGCCTCATCTACAACGACCTCATGAACAGCAAGAGGAGTACAACCTGGTTTGTCAGAACATGGAGCAAATCCTAAATATCCGTTCTCTGCTGTTCAGACAAATGACTCAATTTACCATCAAGGTTCTCTAGTACCTCTGAGTTTGACAGTTTGCTGCCTCTAATTCATAGTCTCCACATGAACAGCTGCAAGAAAAGCGTGGCTGAGATACTAAGGCTACGCCCTAGAATCCATCGTTTTCTCGGGTCTGAATGTTCCGTGTCGACGAATACTTTCCTGTAGAGTCATATGGTTGAGTTTTAGACGTCAATTTTTCCCACCTCTTGTATATCGCTCCAATTTAGAAAATTGTTCCTGTCCACAGATTCTCGGCCCCGCGCTATGTCCCCTGAACTAAGCCCTGTCCGCTCCTCCCTCTCCCCCCTCCCCCCCAATCCTCATATATTCCGGGAGATTATATGATGCTACACCTATTCAACCTATGCACTCGGGAGGATGTCCCCACCCCACCCATGTTACACAGCTTCTCAGCCTCATGTGATACTAACCTACCTAAGGTACGAGAATCAGTGTACATTGTTTTTATACGCCCGCCAAAAGGCGGACGTATTATGTGATGGCGGTTTCCGTCCGTCTGTCTGTCAGTCCGTCCAGATGTCTGGTTCTCGTGTCCGGTCTATATCTGGGACAGCTTCCTATCTACAGTTCCAATTTTTGGTGAGTGGATACCCTATGGGGAGACGATGTGTCGCATACCAAAATGAAGGTCGAGGTCAGAGGTCAAAGGTCACTGGCCTAAAAAACAGGAAATCCCTGAAGTGTTCGTGTCCGGTTTATATCTGTGAACGTTTTCTATTCGGGAGATGCACAAGTGCAGTCACGTGGTACATTTTGGGTGAGTTCCGGTCGACCGCATATGGGACGTAACCTGCGGGAGATTTGACGGTCGCAAAAATAACATTGAAGTCAATGGGATTTTTTTTTTAAACGAAGTTTTGCAGTTTGATTCTGGTAGATTTATTTCAGAAGTGCATTAGCTTTCAAGCAAGACAACTTGTATAATTTTCACTCATATGGAACAGACGCTGTCAACGAAAAACTAGCGTGCTCCATGCAAATCTTACGACGCCAAACGACCGGAACTCACCCAGCAGGTCATGTGATCGACACATGAGAAAGAGGCGAATACACAGAACTTGCAATTTTTTGTGAGTGGATATGCTAGGTGGAGACGATGTGTCGCGTACCAAAAGTTGATGTCGAGGTCAGAGGTCAAAGGTCACTGTTGCTTAAAATCAGGAAATCATTGATCATTGACAATTTTCTATCTACAGTTCTAATTTTTGGTGAGTGGATGCCCTAGGGGTAGGAACGATGTGTTGCATACCAAATGTAGGTCGAGGTCAAAGGTCAGTGTGACTGAAAAATCAGGAAATAATTAATAATTTCAAATTGTTTGTGAGTGGATTTAACCCTTTCACCGATCATTCCCGGTAAACAGGGCTAACGAGAGTGCGTACCCATACGACCATACCTGGTAGACCGGGTTAGCTTTAAACCCGTTGGCTATCACGATGGGTACAGCACTTTTATTTTTTTGCATTCGTTTTAACGGAAACCTATCAAACACTGTATACTTCTGGAAAGCCGAAACCCTGATCAATTTGATTCTCGAAATTGTTTGCTTGTTTGAAAAATAAATAAAACAAATTTAGATGCTGAACGAAAAAAATCGGAATGAAAAATGCATTTTTCCCCACATACCATGTGACGGGCATCTCGGCAGCGAGCCGCAAAAATGGAAAAAATCATCGAAAACCTCATCCTAACTCCTGTATTTTTGAAGTTACATGACTGGTAAAGCGTGGTGAATATTCCCCAGACGACTGAAACTGCCAACGACGACCAGCAAAGTTTATTTCCATATTTTTACGAGTCTTGCTCCGCAAAGTTTGTCGAACACATTTCAAAATGTCGGCAGCAAGCTGCGTTATTGAGCCGACGAGCCAATCGGTATGCGTAAATTTGCCCACGTGACCTCTAGCAGCCAACAGATTTGAGACGAGCGTAGACAGTGGCTGGAAGGATGGAATGACATCATTTTATAATCCAATCGTATCCTCCGTTTTATTTTGCCATCCATTCCAGGTTATTTCCTCAATCTCACGTTCGGCTATTTCCGTACTGGGGCTAGATTGGTTATTTCCTGTGTAGAAAGGTGAAAGGTCGCGCTTTCCAATGAGAGGTCAAACATGAAAATTGGCCGAGTAAAACTCGAGAAAAACGCTGTCAAATACGGTCGAAAAAAGACGATTTCTCCGTTGGATTTTGATGTTTTTGAGTCGAGAAAGCCGGGGAAAGCGCATTCTCTCGCAGTAAAACCTAATTTTGTATGCTATTTTATTTATTTTGCTAATATGAAATAAATAAAATTTAAAGTAGGCCGACCATCGAATTACCAGAGTAATACAGGCCCACTTCAAATTATATTTATTACATATTACGAAATAAACTGATTGGTAAAAATATATGATTTTAGGTAACACCTACAGATTCAAACTTACAAATGTAACCTATATTACAATGAGCTACCTCTCGGGCGACATCATATGCCATTAGATTTTAAGTGTATTCTTTGGCACCCTGGACAGACTATAATTTCAATTTCAATTTATTGTACCAAAGAACAGATAGCTGTCATGGGGCAAGGTACAATTCACAAACACAAATACATTTTCAAGGGACAATATGTTATCCTGAGGTGATAAAAGTTGTCATTTACTGGTAAACCATTTTAAAATATACGTACTGTAGGTGTTATACTTAGTGGACATATGTTTTAAGTTTATTCTGTATTATCTCCAGCCAGACTTGTTGACCATTTTCCTCACTTGAAAGCAGTGAAAGACAAATTTTGAAACATTAGATAATTTACAGGGAGATCAGGAAACAATAAAAAACATTTCGTTAATACTCATTGATAGGACCAGAGGACCAATAAGCTTACGCGTAATAGTGTGAATTGTGTCACAACGTTGCTTTTTATAGATGGGGCATTTGAGCAAGAAGTGCCATTCATCTTCTATTTTGCAGAGGTTACAGTTTTTGCATATTCGACTAGATAATGGGATTTTGGAATATCGCCCTCTTTCTATTTCTAGATTAGTAGTGCTCAGTCTGAGAAACGTAAGTGATCTTCATTGCTTTAAATCTTTAACAACATCAAGATAACATTGGTTTAAATTTTATTTTATCATATGTTCTAAGTTTACTGTTATCTTGAGATGCATTCTCAAAAAATATACTGTCCAACTTGTCAGTCAACTTATCAAATTAAGACTGCTTGCTTTATTGTATTGTTGGATGGACGAAAATGGTCTATAGATGTAACCAGTGAGATTCAGAGATTGCAATATACACTGGATATTAAAGAACCAGCTTGACTTGACAAGATTTTCATCCGTTAAATAAGCCTTATATAATAAACGAGATGGATGAAGGCTCAAGCCTGAGGCAATATTTTATCATGGTGACCATAATATCGATACTAGGAGGATATACCCCCAATTCAGCTAACGAGCCAATGATACTTGCTCTCTTAGGTAAATGTGAAATGTACTTGCATATTTTGATCGCTGTTAACTTAGTGATTAATTTATCCCAGTTCTCAAATACGTTCAACTTTTCGCTAAATGCCTGCCCCCTCCCCCCCAATTTCAGAAGCATAGCAATTAATTAATAGTATATGATAGCAGGCAGACTAACACTGTCCCAATTGGCTAAATTCGAGCCTCCATTAAATGCGCTCTGATTGGTTTCTCCATATTTAGAACGAAGACGTTCTCTTAATATCAGAGTTTGTAAGCTCCAAAGCTGTCGGTGTAATTTCACATTAGTAAGGTATGCAATCTGATGTTATGAGAATGAAGTAAGGATAGACCTGTGACATCATGTACATGTTGACCAATGCAGATGTAGTCAGGCTGCTGTACCCACACACACTTTCAGGGAGGGAAACCACATTCACTAAAAGAAGTCGGTTCACAGGCCCAGTAAGGATTAGACGAAGAGGCTATCAAAACTGGCACTATTTTATACTTCTTGCCATATGTAATTATTCCCTACACATCGCCGTTTGTCATTCAAATTTTAATATATTTAATCAGTTTCGTTTTAAAAAGTGGTACAGGTCAAGGTCACTGCCAGCTATTAAAATTATATTTATAAGCTGTTCCACATATATGTATCTTCTTCTTTTTCTTCTGCTTAAATTATATTTAACAAACTTCAAAGAAAACAAATTTTCTATATAAAAACAAGACAGATGTATAAACAGGAGACCACTAGTTCAAAGCCAAAAACGAAAAAATCATAACTGTGACGGAATCAAAAAATTTGGTTACAAATTTTGTGAAAATCGTCCTGATGAGCAGAACGGTTTGTCAAAAATTCATTTTTGAAATACTGGTACTTTAGAGCAGATTGCTGAAATATGTAACTGTTTACTTAAGTCGGAAATATTTCAAGAATGCTATATGAAACTTATTCGTGTTCTACAAATTGTTTTTGTATAAGCTGCCTTGAGGATCAGTGAAGCCATGAAGATTACATGTATTATCAACAAAGTGGAAATAGTGACAACAACAATTTAGAGAGTTTTCTTTTAGTTTTTTCTTGTTTTCAATTAGCCTAATTTTGTAACAAATTTACAATATTAAAAGAATATATATATATTTTGATTTTTGTTACTTCCAATAAATTGACTGAGAATATTCCATGGTTTCAAATGATGAAAAATGGACATTGTTGGATGATATTTTGTGGCAAATATGATATTATTCAGTTTATAAAATGTAATCACCAACTTAATTAATTACTTGAATCAGCACATTTGTTACTTAATTCATATTATCAGGTAAAAGCTTTTGTTTAGTTTTTTTTATTTTTTATCTCGAACTAAACTGCTGCTTGAGTAGAATTCATTTGTGCTTGACGCAATAAAATGCATTGGTTTTTTTTTTGGTTTTTTTTTGTCGAGTTCTCAATCATTCTTTATTTTCTATACATGAATACATATAAGAAAATGTTAAAACTAAGATAAAATATTACATTTTGATACCAATATATTAATGATATGTATAATAAATCAATATAATACTAAGACATGAAAATCAATGGAATTCTTGTATTCTTACTGCATTTTAAGATTGCCATATAAGTTACGTAACCAAATAGATCAAAATATCAATTGAGAAGAGTACAATGGAATCTAACCCATTGCATATTATGCAATGTACTGTAATACTGAGTCTGTATTTTAAACATACAATGACTATATTTCGGATGAATCAATATATTAATATGCTATGAAAACAGTGGTATCTTAATGCAAAATATGAAAACCTATATTGATAATATTTGTGATAAATCGATATATATTACTATGAGATGGAATCTTGCTGCCCATAACGGTACACAATCCATATCAAAAACATTGGCCAAGACGGATCATTTCTCAGGTATTTGCAGATATTTCTTTCTCAGCTCTAATTCATAATCAAAGAGAAACTTAAGTTTGCATGTGTACCATATTTATACTTACTGATACACATTTTAGCAATTAAAATAATGTGGTTAATTACCTCTTTCTTCTTTGAAGAGAGTGAACATTGTTACAATGTTCACTCTCTTCAAAGAAGAAAGAGGTAATTAACAACATTATTTTAATTGCTAAAATGTGTATCAGTAATGTATCATAGTAGACTCTGTTACACCAAACAGGATGTGATTAAGTTGTAGTGTAATCTGTATATTAGCAATAGAGAAAATTTTGTCTTCAACTATTTTCCAAAAAGCTTTAATAGGCACAATGAAAAAAGAAATGTTCAATAAATTCAACCTCATTACACTGTGTACATTTGTTTGAGTCTTTGTTTCCTATTTTGTGGAGAAGTATGGCCGTTGGATATATATTATGTAGCATCTTCCATTGTAAAACTTGAAGTCTGGTTTCAGCAGTACAAATGAAAGGCAATCTAAAAATATAATCATTTATTTCAATGCCGGTTTTCCTTTGCCAGAAACCTACTGCACATGGTTTAGATACCCTTTCAGAAGTGATGAAATTTCTAACATTTCTCGCCTTCCACCCATATATAGACTTTCCACAAAATGAAATATAGTTTTGACTAGTCAAATTATGTTGAAAGTTATCTATCCAGAGTTTTGGGATGGCATTTTTCATAACATTGTATTCAAATATGCGACCTGGTGAAGGGCCAAGTAAATTAACGAGCTGCTTAAATGTACAAAGGCGATCATTGTGGAAAATATTTTTGACTCATACTATTCCAGCCTTCACCCAATCTTTGAAAAAGAGTGGTTTACCTTTATACTTAATGAGATTGTTATTAAACAAAGCTTGCATTGGGATATCAGGTGGGGTTAAAGAGATTTGATGACTATCTAACCATACAGTAAAGACCTTCCTCCAAAATAGTGATTTGATAGAATCAAGTTGTATGAATTGTTTGCTAGATACTGAACTTTGAAAGGCACTAAGTCTGTGTCCTATTTTGTTGAAATAAAAAAAGGGGACATTTTGCCAAATTTCTGCATTATCTGAAAAAAGTTTGGGGACCCAGCTCAAATAAAAGTTTGTTTGTAAGTCATTCATATCTAACATTTTCAGTCCACCTTGGTTGTAATCTTTACTTTTTCAAATGCTTTCTTATTATTTAGGTTTTTTTCCATAAAAATCTGTATAAAAGTTGGTTTATTTGTGCTAAAATTTTGTCCGGAATTCCAAGTGATTGCATGATAAAAGTAAACTGTGAAATTATAAAGGTTTTTATAATCTGTAGTTTGCCCAAAATAGATAGATCACGTTTTCCTCAGTTTTTCATTATTCTTGTAAAATGCATGCCATTGTTCACTTTGGAACCACTCAGACACTCACTAAAATACCATAGAGCAATCCTTGCACCTTTATCAACTTATAAAAGGAAATAAGAAGAAAAAGTTTGTTTTTGTCATTATTTCAACAAAATGCTTGTGTAAATGTTATTAGCCCATGGAACCAAACATAATTTATCACTGGAAATGAGACAAAAAGCAAACACTTGCGTGGAGCGGAACCTAACGAACTCAAGGGCCGTAACTCGTGAACTTTACCTTGTAGTCATGGTTGCGCGAAGTGCCCCGATGTATTTCGGTGACAAGAACGCTTTTGCTTTTTCAATGTTTTAAGACAAAAATATGCGATGCAAAGAGGAAAAAATATATTAATGTTCATAGAATTATGTGTAAATGAATAAAATCATTCTGTCCATTTTGGCTTGTCAAACTATCGTTTGATCGAGATGAGAAACATGTCCGCTTCGATTTCGGACAGGCGCAGTGAGAATTTGATGAATTTTACGTTGATTTCTTTGAAAAAGCCCAATCCCAGGCCCGGCTGCGAATGTTGGCGTTTGAAAATTCGGAAGACCTTTGCAGAAGGAGCTAAATATC
>JAVTVY010030062.1:0-11912 GCA_036873755.1 Hanleya hanleyi
AAAGGTCAGTTCCGGTCACCTTTAGCGACGTACACCTAACAGAAGCGAGTATTTATAATCCGTCACAGAGCTCTCGTCCAATCAGAAGCGAGTATTTTGACCCGGTGCATTATGGGACATATCCAAGATGGCGGTTCCAAAATGGCGGATCCAACATGGCGGCTCCAAAATGGCGGCGTATGAGAGCTTCTGGACATGGACCTGATAGAAGTCTAGAATGGTGGAACATTCGTAAACATTCGGGCACTTTTACATCCGGGGACTTTTACATCCGAAGAGACACGGAAGTGCCCGAACATGATATCAACTAGCGTGCTATAAAAGGGAAGCGGTCTGGCCGTTTCATCAGACACTGTCAACCACCAAGATGTTCACTTGTACTACGTGCTCGAAATCATTCACTCGTCTGCACGACTTGCGCCGCCATGAGGCTACCAAGCACGAAGGAACCGCCCGGCATAACTGTACGATATGTACACTGTCGTTTCAGCGCCCGGATCATTTACAGCGCCACACACGTGCACGCCATGAAGTACCCAAGCGTCCATGCGAAGAATGTGGTCGGCTTTTCAAACCGGACCAGTCATTGCTGCGACACCAACGCACACGACACCCCTGTTCCGCAGCCACGTTTGCAGATAGAAGAGCCCGTAGGCATCAATATCGAAACAGGGGGAACTCCCCACCCATCGCACGAGGGCCGATGATGATGTCGCCCTAATTCAACAGTCACCTGACGACAAGACCTTGGGCCACTGCAACACGTGGAGGGCAAAGTACACTGTGGACGAAGCCATAAATGTTCCCAGCGATCTGTTACACGAAGACCATCCAGTGAGTGACATTTATCGGCGCCATTGGCCCATGATCCGGCACTGTTTCTACCGTCATCGCCCTATTCAAGATATCATGCCAATTTCCGACTGACCGACCTCGCCCGTCTACGCCAGACGTAGAAGCCATCTTCAAAGATCAAACTACAGCCTTCAAATTGAATCTGGCGTTTGGTTATGTGCTGCAGCATAAAGAGACAGTCAAAGTCCGATATTTTTACCCGAGCAGTAACATCCGGGTATTTGACCAACCGTTTACCATCATTAACCGAGTGTCGCTAGAGACGATGCTGGAGAAACTGGACACCGTGGATCCCTTGGAATGGGCCCAACAACAACGTCCCAACACCAGGTGGACAGTGGAGAGTGTGACCAATGTTACGTTTTTCGTTACCAAGCTGACCGACCACTCCCATCGGCTGAATGCGTCACTCATGCACTGATGAATACCATAACATGCCGTTCATACTCTATATGCCTACATGTTGATCGTTGACGGTACGGAGGTGACCGAAGAGACACGGATGTTACCGAAGATGTCAAGGCTCGGCCCTCGACTTGGGGATAGTTGAACTGAGTGTGCTAAAAATAGATCACCAGCTAGCGTGCTATAAAAGGGAAGCGGCCTGGACGTTTCATCAGACACTCTGTCAACCACCAAGATGTTCACTTGCACTACGTGCTCGAAATCATTCACTCGTCTGCACGACTTGCGCCGCCATGAGGCTACCAAGCACGAAGGAACCGCCCGGTATAACTGTACGATATGTACACGGTCATTCAATCGGAAGGATCATTTACTGCGTCATGAGAGGGTACTCCACGCGGGTGCGACGGTACTATGTAATGATTGTGGTCGACTCTTCAAACGACCCAGTCGGTTTAGACAGCACCAACGTTTGATGCATGCCCCGTCTCTACGGTTTGGGCAACAACTTTCCACTAAAGAGGGGCCGCGGAAGGTCAGACCCAGTGAAGATGAACCCGGAGAGACGAACGCCACTGGTGATGCGATGACGAAGAGCCTGCCTATACCACGGTCCAGGAGGGCCTGGATATCCAGCCGGACCCCACCGTTACGGTTTCGAGTCATACGCCTGATAACATCGAACATTTTCTGGACGAGCCCATAAATGTTCCTAGCGATCCCTTACAGGGCGCCCATCCAGTGAGTGACATCTATCGGCGCCATTGGACCATGATACGGCACTGTTTCTACCGTCATCGCCCTATTCAAGATATCTGGCACAATTTCCGACTGACCGACCTCGCCCGTCTACGTAGCTACGTAGAAGATATCTTTCAAAGATCGTAACTACGCCTTCAAATTGAATCTGGCGTTTGGTTATGTGCTGCAGCATAAAGAGACAGTCCAACCATACTTTTACCTCGAGCAGTAACATCCAGGTATTGACCAACCGTTTACCATCATTAACCGAGTGTCGCTAGGAGAGATGCTGGAGAAACTGAACACCGTGGATCCCTTGAATGGGCCCGGTTGCAACGCCCCAACACCTCAAGTGGACAGTGGACAGTGTGACCAATGTTACGTTCTTCGCACAAGCTTTTGACCGACCAACCCATCGGGTGAATGTATTCACCCAGGCACTGATAGATACTCAGAATGCACAAGCAACTATCTGAGGATATGTTGCCTCAACGGTATCCTGGGCTGTCCGATGATGATTAGAATAAACGGTTCAAAGCGAACATGGCCGAAGATGGAACTTTCTGAAATGAAGACTTCTGATTGGACAAGAATACATCTAACGGACAGGAACGAATATGACAGATGCAAATGGTGGCCTCTGATTGGACAAGTCTTCTTGAATTGTAACACCAAGTGGATAGTGGAGATAATGACCAATGTTGCGTTCTTCGTGGTTAAACTGACCACCACCTCCATCGGATGAAAGTATTCACCCACGCACTGATAGATACTCAGAATGCGCAAACAACTATCTGAGGATATGTTGCCTCAACGGTATCCTGGCCTGTCCGACGATGATTAGAATAAACGGTTCAGATGGCACTTTCTGAAGTGGAGACTTCTGATTGTACAAGAATACATCTAACGGACAGGAACGAATATGAAACATGCAAATGGTGGCCTCTGATTGGATAAGAATCTTCTTGAATTGTAAATATACCCAACGCGGCTCCCCCAGCGTTGGTATGATGTAACATTGGGGAAAATAAACTATATGAAAAAAACTTCTTGTTGTTGTTGTTCTCTCATGTGTCATCCTTGTTGTTGTTGCTGTTGTTGTTCTCTCTCTGGTCTATATCATGGCGTTATGTTAGAGTGTTAATGTGTAACGACGGGCGTTGACGGGCATCACCGCATTTCGAAGAATTAGTGACAATTCCATGGAATATCAGAGCTTCTGAGCTATTTCACCAGGGCGTTGAAGCATTAAGAATGGTGTCGGTGGGCGTTGCTACAAGATGACACATCACACGGTCCATTTGGACCGCGGATGGTCCTTCTCTACACCAAATAACATCCTTCACTGCTAAAAAAGGCCCACTTTCGCTACAATTTGTACTAATGACGTCACCAATGACGTCACAGATGCTATAAATATCCCTGAAATCAGGGTCTATACTCCGAGAGCTACAACATGATACCCCACACGACGCATTCGCAACGCGGATGGTCCATCTCTACACCAAATACCTTCCTGCTCTGCCCCAAAAGGCTCACTTTCGTTAATACTCCTACTGATGACGTCATCGATGACGTCACAGATGCTTCGGACATGCCTCAATTGGGAATGTACACCCCGAGAGCTACAAAATGACACCTCACACGACGCATTCGGACTAAGGATGGTGCATCTCTACACCAAACTCACCCTCACGCACCCACAAAATGTCCACTTTCGCTACTACTTGTACCGATGACGTCACCGATGACGTCACAGATGACGCGGACATCCCTCAAATCGGAATGTACACCCCGAGAACTACAAGATGACACCTTCCAGGACGCATTCGAACCGTGAATAGCCTATCTCGACCCCAAATACCTTCATGTACTGCCCGAAAATGTCCACTTTCGCTACTACTCGTACCGATGACGTCACAGATGACGCGAACATCCCTCAAATCGGAATGTACACCCCGAGAACTACAAGATGACACCTTCGAGGACGCATTCGAACCGTAAATAGCCCATCTCGACCCCAAATACCTTCATGTACTGCCCGAAAATGTCCACTTTCGCTACTACTCGTACCGATGACGTCACCGATGATGTCACAGATGACGCGGACATCCCTCAAATCGGAATGTACACCCCGAGAACTACAAGATGACACCTTCCAGGACGCATTCGAACCGTGAATAGCCCATCTCGACCCCAAATACCTTCAGATACTGCCCGAAAATGGCCACTTTCGCTACTACTCGTACCGATGACGTCACCGATGACGTCACAGATGACGCGAACATCCCTCAAATCGGAGTGTACACCCCGAGAACTACAAGATGACACCTTTCAGGACGCATTCGAACCGTGATTAGCCCATCTCGACCCTAAATAACTTCCTTCGCTGCCCCAAAATGGCCACTTTACTTACTACAACCAACTGCGCATGCGCAGATTAACGCGACATGCATTCAAAAACACACCATTCTGACTCTACCCCCACACAAGCTTCACTTTGACACCTCACACGACCCATTCGAACCGTGATTAGCTCATCTCTAACCCAAACACACCCCTACATAGCACCCAAAATGCCTGTTTTCTATACTACGGCCAGATTGCGCATGCGCAGACTATTGAACACGGACGAACCATTAGTGTAGTCAAGTGCTTCTCCACGAGAGCTTCAAAATAAGACCTCACTCGACCCCATTGGACCATGAGTGGCCCACCTAGACTCCAACATGTCCACCCCGTATGGGCCTATACACACATAGCCATGCAGTATAGGCCTATGGGCCTACCCAGGCCTCGGTGACTTTTTCAAAAATTTCACCGATTTGCTCCGCAACACTTCCTATCGTGTTCTAAATGACGAGACGAGTAAAACGAGACCCCACAACCCTACCGCAAATGTATAGAAGTGGGTTTCCCAGTAGGATAAACATTGAACCTATACCCCAGTATGGGTCTATATGGGGCTCGGTGACTTTTTCAAAAAAATTCACCGATTCGCACGGGGACACTTCCTATCATGTTCTAAATGACGAGACGAGTAAAACGAGACCCCACAACCCTACCGCAAATGTATAGAAGTACGTTTCCCAGGGGGACAAACATCGATCCTATACCCTCAGTATGGGACTATATGAGGCTATATCGTACTTTTTCAAAATTTCACCGATTCGTACGGGGACACTTCCTATCATGTTCTAAATGACGAGACGAGTAAAACGAGACCCCACGACCCTACCGCAAATGTATAGAAGTACGTTTCCCAGGGGGACAAACATCGGTCCTATACCCTCAGTATGGGACTATATGGGGTTCGGTGACTTTTTTCAAAAATTTCACCGATTCGCACGGGGACACTTCCTATCATGTTCTAAATGACGAAACGAGTAAAACGAGACCTCACAACCCTACCGCAAATGTATAGAAGTACGTTTCCCAGGGGGACAAACATCGGTCCTATACCCTCAGTATGCGACTATATGAGGCTATATCGTGCTTTTTCAAAAATTTCACCGATTCGCACGGGGACACTTCCTATCATGTTCTAAATGACGAGACGAGTAAAACGAGACCTCACAACCCTACCGCAAATGTATAGAAGTACGTTTCCCAGGATGGTCCTATACCTCCCATACCCCATATAGGCATTTTCCCGTAATTTAGGATAAAGTCCGTTTTCCGTATTTTTTCAGGAAAATTCTTACATACACCCACCCTGGAACTAGGGAAAGATAACTCTGTTGATAGACAAGCCCCGTTAAGCCCGGCGACCTATATACCCCTCATACCCGATATAGGCATTTTCCCAGGTTTTTCGATAAAGTCCGTGTTCCGTATTTTTTTTTCAGGAAAAATTTTACATGCACCCATCCAGCCATCAAATACCCCTTCACCTAGGCTTCACGTTGATACCTCACTCGACCCCATTCGACCATTAGGGGCTCCCCTAGATGCCAAAACGTCTATTTTCATACCCTTGGGCCACCGCGCATGCGCAGAATGACCCTAATTCAACCCCACACCCAGTCCATCAGATGCCCCTTCATGAATGCGTCACTTTGATACCTCACTCGATCCCATTGGACCATTAGGGGCTCCCCTAGCTCCAAAAAGGCTATTTTCATGCCCTTGGGCCACCGCGCATGCGCAGAAGGCCGATATGTCAACCCCACACCCAGTCCATCAGATGCCCCTTCACGAATGCTTCACTTTGATACCTCACTCGACCCCATTGGACCATTAGGGGCCGCCCTAGCTCCAAAACGTCTATTTCCATACCCTTGGGTCACCGCGCATGCGCAGAATGCCGATATTTCAACCCCACACCCAGCCCATCAGATGCTCCTTCACGAATGCTTCACATCGATACCTCACTCGACCCCATTGGTCCATTAGGGGCTTCCCTAGCTCCAAACGTCTATTTCCATACCCTTGGGCCTCCGCGCATGCGCAGAATGCGATAGTTCAACCCCGCGCCCAGCCCATCAGATGACCCTTCATGAATGCTTCACTTTGATACCTCACTCGACCCCATCGGTCAACTAGGGGCTCCCCTAGCTCCAAAACGTCTATTTCCATACCCTTGGGCCACCGCGCATGCGCAGAATGCCGATAGTTCAACCCCACACCCAGCCCATCAGATGCCCCTTCACGAATGCTTCACATCGATACCTCACTCGACCCCATTGGTCCATTAGGGCTCCCCTAGCTCCAAAACGTCTATTTCCATACCCTTCGGCCACCGCGCATGCGCAGAATGCCGATAGTTCAACCCCACACCCAGCCCATTAGATGCCCCTTCACATAAGCTTCACTTTGATACCTCACTCGACCTCATCGGACCCTTAGGGGCTTCCCTAGCTCCAACACGGCTATTTTCATACCCTTCGGCCACCGCGCATGCGCAGAAGGCCGATAGTTCAACCCCACACCCAGCCCATTAGATGCCCCTTCACCTAAGCTTCACTTTGATACCTCACTCGACCCAATCGGACCATTTTATCTAGGGACTACTTTTTTCTCCGCGGAAGCTTTTTCCCGAGACCGAATCACCGCCAAAACCACGGCCAAACCGCATCACCGCGCATGAATACATTTTTTATTTTTTTTTTGCCGGAACTTTTTTTTTTCTGCCGGAAATATGCACTCATTGACCTTTGGTGTGTGGGTGGGTTCAAAATGGCGGACTGTAAGTAGCCGCCATTTTGAAAAAAAAAATTGCACGGGGTGAGTGGGTGGGTTCAAAATGGCGGCTACTTACAGTCCGCCATTTTGAACCCACCCACACACATATCCACTCAGGCCACGCCCCATTTCGTCTCATTACGCCCCAATACACCCCCAAAACCTCCCCATTTTTTGTTCTGCGCATGCGCAGTGAGGCGCTAGCCTTCCGTTTTACTCACTGTATACTACTAACATGATCTCACGGAACCTAACGTGATCTCACGGCACCTCTTTCGTGATTGACTCGTTGGTATTGTTGATATTGTTGTTTTTGTTGAAGAGACCTGCCAACCCATGAAACCGTTAATTTCGACATTCGGCATGTTTCCTTCTAAATGAGGACAGTAAGAGGACAGTTGTTCGAACTATACCACTTTTGGGGGTGTATACGCCGTGTTTCAAAGTTGAACTACCAATATTGAAGCCGGTTCTGGTCTTTCAAGTTACCAATAACTGACCATCCCGACGTTTGAAAGTTAACAATAGATCTATATGTACGGTAGTTCAAAAACGAATATTTGAATCTACTGGATATGGATATTGGCTATACTGAATAAGTGGTCAGATAAACCAAATTTGTGTTTTTGAAAACATCAGTCACAAGGTGGCCAAGCATAGTTTGGGTGATTTAAAATAAAATGAAACATATAGTTGACCTTTGTGTGTGCACGGACGGCGATGGATGCGCCGTTCCCACGTACTTCGAGTATCAAATCCTGGAAGAGAATATCTGGAAGACACCGTCTTTAGAGAAGGTACATGTATCTTCCAGATGGTCATGCCCCAGGATTTCATCCTCACTCCCCAGATTAGTAGAGACGTGCATTCTCTGGAAGGGATGTGCAGTTCATACAGAATGAATCGCATATGTACGTTTATTCGTCGATTCTGATGTTTGAACTAACAAAAATGGTATACCCGTGTGGAAGAAACGGTGGTCCCTCAGATGTGAGTGTCCGCTTGCTATTATTTAACCCTATCTGGCCTGGGCGTTTTGGGACGTATCCTGGCCGGGGGGAGCGAAATGCTAGGAGGCTGAAACTTACCATACTATATACCCTTGAGTCAAGATCTACCAGAAAATGTAAAAAAAATCCAAGATGGCCGCTTTGATGACGTCACAGTGACGTCATTTTCAAAAACGGCATTCTTTGGTCGGATTTTCCGAATTTTTAGCTCATCTGGGCCGAAGGCCCGATGGGCTTATGTCATGGCCTGATTGTCCGTCATCCGTCGTCCGTCGTCCGTCGTGCGTAAACATCTTCTTCTCTGAAACCGCTTGGCCGATTAAGCTGAAACTTGGCATGCATGTTCCCCGCAATGAGTACACCAGAATTTGTTCATGCCGTGTCGATACAATTTTAAATATGGCTCCCATGGCGGCCATCTTGAATTTGCCAGTGAAATCTTGTCATCATTATTTTTCGGTAACTACTTCATGGATCTTTGTCAAATTTGGTACACCAGTTCCCCTTTGAGTCTAGTTGTACAACATGTGTACTTTAGTCCAATTTGGATATCCAATATGGCCACCAGGCGGCCATCTTGGATTTCCCCATGAAACTTTGTTATCGCCATTTCTCAGGAGCTACTGTATGGATCTTTCTCAAATTTGGTACACAGGTTCAGCTTGGGGTCTAGTTGTGCAAGATACCTTTTGTGATCTGATTCAAAAATCCAATATGGCCACCAGGCGGCCATCTTGGATTTCCTGATGAAACATTGTTATCGCGATTTCCCAGGAACTACTGCATAGATCTTTCTCAAATTTGGTACACAGGTTTCCCTTGGGGTCTAGTTGTGCAAGATACCTTTTGTGGTCTGATTTAAAAATCCAATATGGCCACCAGGCGGCCATCTTGGATTTCCCCATGAAACATTGTTATTGCGATTTCTCAGGAAGTACAGCATGGATCTTTCCGAAGTTTGGTACACAGGTTCCCCTAGTGCGAGATACCTTTAGTTATTTGATTCGAAAATCCAATATGGCCATCAGGTGGCCATCTTGGATTTCCCCATGAAACTTTGTTATCGGGATTTCTCCGGTACTACTGCATTGATCTTCCTCAAATTTGATACACAGGTTCCCCTTGGGGTCTAGTTGTGCAAGATACCTTTTGTGGTCTGATTCAATAGCCCAATATGGCCACCAGACGGCCATCTTGGATTTCCAGATGAAACATTGTTATCGCGATTTCTCAGGAACTACTGCATGGATCTTTCTCAAATTTGATACATACGTTCCCCTTGGGGTCTAGTTGTGCAAGATACCTTTTGTGGTTTGATTCAGAAATCCAATATGGCCACCAAGCGGCCATCCTGGATTGAAACATTGAAACATTGTTATCATGATTTCTCAGGAAGTACTGCATGGATCTTTCTCAAATTTGGTACACAGGTTCCCCTTGGGGTCTAGTTGTGCAAGATACCCTTTGTTATTTGATTCAAAAATCCAGTATGGCCCCAAGGTGGCCATCTTGGATTTCCCCATGAAACTTTGTTATCACGATTTCTCAGGAACTACTACATTGATCTTTCTCAAATTTGATACATACGTTCCCCTTGGGGTCTAGTTGTGCAAGATACCTTTCGTGGTCTGATTCAGAAATCCAATATGGCCACCAAGCGGCCATCCTGGATTGAAACATTGAAACATTGTTATCGCGATTTCTCAGGAACTACTTCATGGATCTTTTTCAAATTTGGTACACAGGTTCCCCTTGGGGTCTAGTTGTGCAAGATACCTTTTGTGGTCTGATTCAAAAATCCAATATGGCCACCAGGCGGCCATCTTGGATTCCCCCATGAAACATTGTTATTGCGATTTCTCAGGAAGTACGGTATGGATCTTTCCGAAATTTGGTACACAGGTTCCCCTAGTGCGAGATACCTTTTGTTATTTGATTCGAAAATCCAATATGGCCATCAGGTGGCCATCTTGGATTTCCCCATGAAACTTTGTTATCGGGATTTCTCCGGTACTACTGCATTGATCTTCCTCAAATTTGATACACAGGTTCCCCTTGGGGTCTAGTTGTGCAAGATACCTTTTGTGGTCTGATTCAAAAGCCCAATATGGCCACCAGACGGCCATCTTGGATTTCCAGATGAAACATTGTTATCGCGATTTCTCAGGAACTACTGCATGGATCTTTCTCAAATTTGGTACACAGGTTCCCCTTGTGGACTAGTTGTGTAAGATATCTTTTCTGCTCTGATTCAAAAATCCAATATGGCCACCAGGCGGCCATCTTGAATTTTCCTGTGAAACTTCGTTATCATGATTTCTCAGGAAGTACTGCATTGATCTTTCTCAAATTTGATACATACGTTCCCCTTGGGGTCTAGTTGTGCAAGATACCTTTTGTGGTCTGATTCAGAAATCCAATATGGCCACCAAGCGGCCATCCTGGATTGAAACATTGAAACATTGTTATCATGATTTCTCAGGAAGTACTGCATGGATCTTTCTCAAATTTGGTACACAGGTTCCCCTTGGGGTCTAGTTGTGCAAGATACCCTTTGTTATTTGATTCGAAAATCCAGTATGGCCCCAAGGTAGCCATCTTGGATTTCCCCATGAAACTTTGTTATCACGATTTCTCAGGAACTACTACATTGATCTTTCTCAAATTTGATACATACGTTCCCCTTGGGGTCTAGTTGTGCAAGATACCTTTTGTGGTCTGATTCAGAAATCCAATATGGCCACCAAGCGGCCATCCTGGATTGAAACATTGAAACATTGTTATCGCGATTTCTCAGGAACTACTTCATGGATCTTTTTCAAATTTGATACACAGGTTCCCCTTGGGGTCTAGTTGTGCAAGATACCTTTTGTGGTCTGATTCAAAAATCCAATATGGCCACCAGGCAGCCATCTTGGGTTTCCCCATGAAACATTGTTATTGCGATTTCTCAGGAAGTACTGCATGGATCTTTCCGAAATTTGGTACACAGGTTCCCCTAGTGCGAGATACCTTTTGTTATTTGATTCGAAAATCCAATATGGCCACCAGGTGGCCATCTTGGATTTCCCCATGAAACTTTGTTATCGGGATTTCTCCGGTACTACTGCATTGGTCTTCCTCAAATTTGATACACAGGTTCCCCTTGGGGTCTAGTTGTGCAAGATACCTTTTGTGATCTGATTCAAAAATCCAATATGGCCACCAAACGGCCATCTTGGATTTCCAGATGAAACATTGTTATCGCGATTTCTCAGGAACTACTGCATGGATCTTTCTCAAATTTGGTAGACAAGTTCCCCTTGTGGACTAGTTGTGCAAGATATCTTTTCTGCTCTGATTCAAAAATCCAATATGGCCACCAGGCGGCCATCTTGAATTTTCCTGTGAAACTTCGTTATCATGATTTCTCAGGAAGTACTGCATGGATCTTTCTCAAATTTGGTACACAGGTTTCCCTTGGGGTCTAGTTGTGCAAGATACCCTTTGTTATTTGATTCGAAAATCCAGTATGGCCCCAAGGTGGCCATCTTGGATTTCCCCATGAAACTTTGTTATCACGATTTCTCAGGAACTACTACATTGATCTTTCTCAAATTTGATACATACGTTCCCCTTGGGGTCTAGTTGTGCAAGATACCTTTTGTGGTCTGATTCAGAAATCCAATATGGCCACCAAGCGGCCATCCTGGATTGAAACATTGAAACATTGTTATC
>JAVTVY010030063.1:0-12031 GCA_036873755.1 Hanleya hanleyi
TATATAAATTCCCCGTCGATAGGCTTCCCAATCCAACCACTGATCAGCCAGATGCTTGTAGGGAGTGCGTTGCGGTGTAAAATGCCGACCTTCCGCCAACCAACGTGTATAATGGCCACTGGGCATAGGTTGGGCCAGAGACCACAGGTACAAGGCATTGGCATCGAAACCGATGATCTTAGCACAGGGTTTTCCACTGGGGAGAGTAGTGACGTCCTTCTCGTGATAACGGTGAAAAATAAGACTCGGTCCGCCAACAATGTTCTGCTTTAGACAATCATGCATGTCTGCATCTTTTTGCTGTATCAGCGAGAAGTACGTAGGACACGCTTGAAAAAGATGGCGAAGCGCCAGACGCGGTAAACTCAAGCACTCCTTGAAGATATCGACGTGCATCTCACGACGAAAGAGTTGAACCATTTTCTCGGCCGCTTCCAGGAAAGGAACCACATCTAAGTTATTATACCATATCAGGAAATCTCGCAAGGTCTGCATATGTTGATCGTTCCATACCTGCTGTAGTTCCCGGTACGTGTCTTCCGGACATTCCACTTGCTTCAAATCATGAAAGGAGGCATCCCGGGGTGGCAACTGTGTTTCCTCCAAACAGTCGAGCGTCGATATATACGTGTAAGGGAACCTCCCTTTGGTTTGTGCACAGTCATACGCCTTCACCCACTGATCATAGCTATAATTAGGAGCTAAGTAGTTCCGTACATCCAGGAAACGCAGTGATGTGGTAGTGAGGGCCATATGATTATTGATCTTCTTGATGACGGACTTGATGGTATTAGCCTGGGCCAAGTAGGGGTAGAGAAATTCCTTCACCATGTTCAAGTCATGTCGCCCCGAGTTGAAACCCAGCACCGGTAACTGGCCTAGGTATTGTAGGAAGCGCACTTTCAATTTCTCCGCATACGGTTTCGGTAAAGGCACATTCTGCGACTGCATGGGCTCCGGCTGCGACTCCGACTCGGACTCGGACTCTTCATCGTCACTAAACGCTACACCCGGTATAGGAATCCGATAGTCCAGTTGGTCCAGTCTGTCCTGGAACTTGGACACCAACAATTCCGTACTGGCCGCACTGACTTCCTCTAAATGCTCCATCTTGCGGGTGATCAACTCATGGGAATCCCCGGTAGACACGAAACACACCGGTGCAGCGTCATAGCCAGGTACGTTGCTGGAAATACTCACACTCAGGGGAATATGGCGCTGCGTCCACTGCGTTTTCGCTGAAAACATGTCCATGGGCTCCAACAGGGCCTCAAAATCGTAACACGCCCGGTAGGGAAAATAACGGTCCGCCTCCGGTATGATCAGACCCTCATCGGCCAGTTCCTGGAAAATAGTAGGCGTATTATGATACACACCACCAGGATATACTCGCTTCACAACGTTCGTACAGATTTTCTCGTGGTTATGTAAGTCCCGAGAATGTTTAAACACCCGATGGCATTGGGCACAACTGTAAGACTGGGCGTACTGGCTCATATTGTAGATCAGCGAAAAATGACTCACGCCATTGTCGTCGAACACATTGACTTTCATTGTAGCAGCATACCGTTCTGTTGAACGACGAACCAATTCAGCCACAAATGTATCCTCCTCGCATCGTAATCGGTATACAAAGATATTGATGTTGAACAGTGTTTCCACGTTATCCAAATTCTTGAACGGAACTCCACGGAAGTGCCGCTCATCCAAGTCTTGCTGCTGTAAATACTGTTCCCAATAGTCATTGGCCACTCTGTCACAAGCCCGGGGGTTACACTCGTCCAGATGCACGGCCAAACACCGAAACAGACATTTCCGGTCTTTGTAGGGCCCATTTGTCCCTCCTGTTAATGCATACAGGCCGTATCGCTGAAGCAACCAAGGGGGTAGTAGTACAGGAACACCGATAGGATGATCTCTCATTTTCGTGACGAAAAATGTGACGTTGGTCACCATTTCCACAAGCCATTGGGTATTGGGGCGTTGCAACCGGGCCCATTCCAATGGATCCAACGTAGTCAGTTGGTCGATGAGTGGCTCCAGAGAAATCGCATCCGTCACTGTGAACGGCTGATCAAACACATAGGTATTATTGCTGGGATAATAATACCGCACCTGGTCCGTCTCCTTGTGCCGTAAAATGTACCCGAATGTCATATTCAACTTGAACGCTGTCCCCTGATCTGTGAAAATGTTCTCGGCATAGGTAGACAGATACGTGAGGTCCTGCAGTCGAAAGTTATACAAGTCCAATAGACGACGGTCACGATGAAAACAATGGCGTATGGTAGCCCAGTGACGTCGATAAATGTCACTGACACGCTCGTCTTGGGGTAAAACTTCAACCGGAGGTGCTGCTGGGTCCCATGGAAAATCTTCTCCACGTCTCATGCTTTCTGTCCTCCTCTCGTCAGAACAAGCAGGCAAACAGGCTGGCAGGCAGGCAGGCAGGTCAGGTAGGTCAGAGAGCTCCGTTCGGTACTGCAATGAATACACTAAACCACTAAAAATTATCCCCTTTTATACGTTTTTCTACATGCCGCCATGTTGAATTCCAACATGGCGGACTAGCCGCACCATGTTGAACGTAGCCGCCATGTTGAATTCCAACATTGTGAAGTAGATTACATCTTACATAGGCCTTAAGGCTGTGATATGCATATCACCTTGAAGTATTCTGGGGCATGGTCAGTACTTCCCAATTTTCCCTTTGTCTACTACTCGCCGATTTTTGATTTTTTTTATTTATTTTTTTTTTTTTATTTTTTTTTTTATTCATTTATTTTTTTTTTTTCCTCGAGAGCTACAACATGACACCTCCCACGCCCCATTCGGACCCATAGCGGTCCCTCTCTACCCAAACACCCCTCCACACACACACACCCCCCAAAATGACCATGTGGGAATAAGGACCTACAAGAGGCTTGGCCTAAATTGAATTTTATTGTACAAACACTCAAGATGAGCAGGTACATAACAAATGTAACATACAATCACAAAAATACAGTGGCAATAGTTTTGGTCCAATACAACATGGCCTAGTGCGAGTTGTCTCCCTTGCGTAATAAGGTTCAGATGGCGCTATGGTTGGAAATGTGCGATTATCCGGGGGAATGATGCCAATTGTCATCCTATGCGCCATTTTGTTACACAATTCGTGCATCATATTATTCTAGAATGTATTGTGAACAGTTTGAGATAAATTGAGACGTACGGGTAAGAGAGATAGAGATGGTGTACGGATATTTCATGATGTAGCGGGAATGTGTAACGTAGAACAAATGTACGGTGTCCTATTCCGTGTTCCTTGTCAAGTTGCTGGGAAAATATGCCGGACTGACTGCATATGTGGAGAATTACTCGGGCTTTATATTTCATGAGCTGCTTGAGAAAATACGTGAAATTTGCATTGATAAATGGTCCCAAAACCGGCAGTGGACGTCCATGCAATCGCGCGAATGAAACTAAAAATAGAGGTGTTTTGTTGACATAAAAACAGCTGATGCATGTGGAGGATGTTTGAGTTACACGAGAAAATTCTGCCAATATATAAATGCCTACCTATAGATACTAAAATTGGCCGCTAAAAGTTTCCATAATATAGGGAAATAACTGTGATGTCTTTTTTCACTGTGACACGTTCTCCTAAAGACCTAAGCTGAAAGAAAAATTCCGAGAGAGGGGGGGGGGGGGATTTCCTAGCATAGATATTATTAAAAAATAATTTATATTACATACGTGTAAGGCGTTGATTGGTGTTACTGAGTGATACTGGTCAGCTGCGTCTCATCAATGAGGCGAACACGGTACTTTTGAAGCTTCACTGGCTGGGATGACAGTAGGCTCAGGCTGGTCAAAAACGGTGTAATAGGCTGGTGAAATTGCACTGGTAAAATGAAAAGCTACTCCACGTCTCATACAGGCAGGCAAGCAGGCTGGCAAACAGGCAGGCTGGCTAGAGGTCAGGCAGGCAAACAGGCAGGCAGGCAGGCAGGCAAACAGGCAAACAGGCAAACAGGCAGGCAAACAGGCAGGTAGGCAGGCAGGCAGGCAGGCTGGGTTGGTCAGGTAAGTCAGAGTGCTCCGTAAGGTAGTGCAATGAATACACCCCACCACTAAAAATCGCCTCCTTTTATACGTTTTTCTACAGTCCGCCATCTTGTACCCCACACGCCGCCATCTTGTACCCCACACCGCCGCCATCTTGTACCCCACACCGCCGCCATCTTGTACCCCACACCGCCGCCATCTTGTACCCCACATCAGCCGCCATCTTGTACCCACATCAGCCGCCATCTTGTACCCCACATCAGCCGCCATCTTGTACCCCACATCAGCCGCCATCTTGTACCCCACATCAGCCGCCATCTTGTACCCACAGAACACGTGACGTCATATGCAAATTTCTGAGGTCAAATTTTACTCGCTTCTGATTGGCTGTCACCAACCCCTTCCACCCCTATCCATTCAAAGTGGTTTGGCCCGAGGTCAAAGGTCAATAATAGTCAGATCGGGTAGACACTACTACTCAGAATACTGCTGGTATATATGTCACAGTATAATCAGTTGTCTTTATTCATCGATAACTCTCCCGTATTCTACTCTCGCTATAATACTTAACATTATTATAATTATGGGATAAAACAAGCCCTTCGGGGTTTTACTCCCGCCCCGATAAAACTATGTCAAATATCGACTTCACCGTATATATTCATATCTGGTGAATAAAGCTTCAAATCAAAATCTTTACATATATTGGGGTTCATACATGGGAAAGAAGTACAAAGTGGAGCCATTCAGAACAATGCTACATGCATGTATATCACAGTATCATACAAACAAATAATACGTTATTTCGCCTCAGCATCAGCAAAAAAAAAAAAGGTTTCAAGCATTACTTTAGACAATCTTCCCCTTTCTTCGACTATAAAATACATTAGAAAACAGGGGCTGAGTGTATAGTGTATAGTTATGTCAACACTCGTATCGATCATAGATGCATAATAGGGAGAACAAAAACAGCTGTTGTTCGAATAGCTAATGTTTTCGGGGTACTTGTAATGTGTCCTATATGTTAGCATATCCGACTAACTGATCTTTCCTTATCCACCTCGAGTCCTAGTTTTGTATGATAGGTAAAGTTAACCGCGCGTTTTGCTAGAGGAAGTGACTAAACGAAAGAAAGATTGTTGTAGTCGAAGGCAACGAATATAATTTACAGTCTCGCGCACATGTTCGTCTCATAGTTGCTTCAAACTTTTACAAGAGCTAAAATGACAGCCATGTATGCAAACATATAGTCTGTTGAACAGAAATCGTGTCTTCGGTAAGCTCGAGGAGTGTATTTTAGACAAGGCACGGTCGAATCTCATCTTGTCCGATATAACGATGAATATAGAGCCAGTTACCTTGATTACACAGTGTGAAATGGCCGACACCTCAAAACCAGATGTTACCATTAAGCAAGAACCACATGAAGATGTACCAGTAAGTTGTATTCACATCTTGATTATTAGGTCAAGTTTAACGTGTTGTTGTTGTTGTGTTTTCGATACCAATACAGTAACAGGAGTCAACCGAAAGTCTCTCTCTCCTAATCCCGGGCATTGTTCAGGTTTTCAAGGGACTACCTTAGGATTGGTAATGAATTTACTCTTGAGTATCAAATCCTGGGACGGAATATCTGGAATATACCGTCTTCAGACTTTGACACTTCGAGATGGATTAACTCAGAAACTCTAGCTGTGATAGGTGTATATAGGGTAAGGGGCGTGGCATCTATCACAGCTCAGAGTAGCGGCAGATTCCGTCTAATTAAAGGAGTCATTAGGTGATTGTCATAGTGCTGGAGATGACAACTCATATTATTGTTTTCGATAAAATGTTTTTGTGCATCTGTCTCTATGCCCCACGTCGCGTGCAGTGAAAGATCTTGGGAGACTGAAGTTCTGTTTCTTTCTTTTCCGTTTCGAATTGAATTGAATTTGAATTGAATTTTTATTCTCGTTACTCATTTACAGAGTATAGAGATAACAATAACTTATATACATACATGGCATGGAGGCGAATAAAACAATAATGTTTACATGTACACTATCAGAATAATGGACGGAAAATTACAAAATATAATTAAATAAATAAAATATTTGATACCTTTTTCTCATGAACTGAATGAGATACTTGGGGAACTCCTACATGAAATTTAACTGCTTAATATAATTCACCTAATAAGATTATCTAAAAAAAAGGAATCGTTCTGATAACGTGATTCGAGCGTAGGGGTCCGATAATAACACTCAATGAAAAGTAAATTAGACACCTTTAGCCGTGATATATCAATCCAGACACCCGAAGCAAACTGAAATTGTCAGGAGGGTGACATCCGCTGGTAAAGTGGTGTGTCTGTATATGTGAATGCCACCAATACAATGCAGTCAACTTGAAATTACAAGCCGTCAGGTGAGTTACGCTGTCCAATGAAAGTTCTTTGGATTTGGAGTGAGCTGGTGTCTGGACTGAACACGGCACGGTCCGAAAATTCACATTCAGTGAATTTATCCAGGTTTGGCTTTGGATTATCCCGCAATTTAGTCAACATTTCAGCCCCGGGGGTGAGGGAGAATCAGTTTTGGAAACTAACTAATCTTGGAGTTATTGTTATTTTTGGGGTTCTGGCTTCTGAAATTGTCAACATTTCATCATGTATATAGATGATAGACTTGCCAAATTCTGATATGAAATTTAAAATTTAGTTTCATTAATTTTTGTTCTGCCAGGTAGCAACCGTCAGATCTGACATTCAACTTCAGCCGTTGTGTATAAAATATTTTCTATGTCAACAATCGAAAATCGTATGACTACACCAAATGAGTATGAAATAAATATGATAACAAACACAAGAGGATTTCTTACAAGAGAGAAACGATCAGCAAGTTCTAATGATGCCAGCAAGTCATTGTGATATTCTTTACATACAATCCACAATCACTGACAAGTAATCATTTTCCAAATGAATTTCCAAGTCGTTTTCTAGACTATGTATCTCAGTGACGCTTCGATTGTGGCCGATTTCAGTCCACTTCTGGGGCGTATGTCACGACAGGTAAACAAAATCTACGCGTTATTGGTGTATTTTCACAGCAGGCGACACGACGAGTGCTGCAGCGAAACCCGTGGAATAGCCCTGGTTCTAATTTTGCGGTGAGATGCTGTTGTCGCTGTCAAAACATGTGCTGTGGAAATGGGCCTTTAAGGGGATGCCCCATTGAGATGTGTAATATTCCATGTACTTCTTTTTTCAGATTTCCAGGCACAGCCATCGTAGCATAGCTAACTCCTCTGCCCCAAGCTGTTCAGAGATACAAAGCTCGCGTTTCCATGGTGTAGAGAATGAAGTATTGGCACACGAAGGTCTCCCTTCTAGATCAGGAATTAATATTCATTCAGGGGAGACAACTACAGAATTGGATGCGATGCAGACCTCAGACAACTGGGAGGTAGGGCTATCTAGACTTGAGTTGGTCTACTTCCCATACGTGTTCATCACTGTCAGAATATAGTGATCCAAATATTTTACATTCCTAAGAAGTAGGCTGTCATTTGCAAATTGTCTGGTACGAGTGAGTCAGTCAGTCTGAATCCTTTCTCGGGCAAAATAAGGTGAACCATTGACATTAGAACCTTGATTTTTGGCATGAACGTGCATTAGGGGACTGTTACCAGGGAGTTCTGAGCTGACCTACTTTTGATGAAAATTTGACCTACTTAGGTGACATATAAACCTGGTCATTCTTAGGTCAAGGTACTCGCTTAAATCGTATCAAACCCTACTTCGTAGGTCCTGTGACGTTAGTCACACTGCCGCGTATAAAATCTACGGGCATTTGCTTTGGGATATAATATTTTATTCAAACTCCACCTCCGGGTACTAGCTTGTACCTAGGATCCAGTATACGGGGGTACGGTGTATCACGTTGGGCACACCGGTTCTTGTCAGATCACCGATGTTAAGCAACATTGAGCCCGATCAATACTTGAATGGGTGACCGGGTGCCGTACTGATCAGTGTCCAGGATAATAGGAACTGTGAACATTCGTGTCCTGGCATATGTATGCACCGTCATGATATGACTGAAAAAATAAATCATACTCAATCGCTCCATCATGCGGACCAGAATATTAAATCCTAGTTGGTACAGAGTAATGAGCAGAACACTGGGAAGATGCGAGTCAGTTTGGAGTAAGATTCTTTAAGAAGTAAGAAATAATACATGAACTGGGATATTTCTTCTATAACGTTGAAGAATACAACACTGTGGACTATTTTATTTGAAGATCCAATTTGGATTCAGAAGGAAATTGGCTACCTGCATACCGTTATCATTGCTATTTTGTAAGAGTAATATGAGATCAAGGTTTGTTGTATTTATTTAATAGATTTACAAGGATGGAGAGCATATAGGTCATATTGTGGATGATAGCAGCCCACATCAGTCCGACTGGGGGACAAACGTGAACTCTGACTCCGTTTCAGCGATAGTCCAGCCTGTGGAGTCTCTACTGAATTATGTACGTCCGGCTGAGCCTAATACAGAGAAACCTTTTGTGTGTCTGCTGTGCGGATTCCGCTCCAAATGGAAGAATGACCTCAAAAGGCACGCGAAAACTCACACGGGGGAGAAACCATTAAAGTGTACAATGTGTGAGTACAGGTGTTCACAGTCGCAACACCTGACTAGACACATGAGAACTCACACAGGAGAGAAACCATACAAGTGTACAGTGTGTGACTACAGATGTGCACAGTCGACACACTTGACCGTACACATGAAAATTCATACTGGAGAGAAACAATTCAAGTGTCCAATCTGTGGTTATAGGTGTGCGGAGCAGAGTTATTTGAATAGACACCTGAGAACTCACACCGGCGAGAGACCCTTCAAGTGCTCAGTGTGTGAGTACAGGAGTGCAACGCAGAGTGACTTGAAAAGGCACATTCTAATTCACACCAGAGAGAAACCTTTTGTGTGTCCAGTGTGTGAATACAGATGTTCACAAAGGGGCAATCTTAAGAAACACATTTCAACTCATGATGGAGAGAAATGATGTGAGTTCACTATTAGCTAGATTTAGTGCACACAGTAATTCATAGATGTATATTTAAGTTTAATTTCATATAGACTTCAGATAATCATACCATTTTCACTTGTTTGTATGTATTTTGCCCGAAATAAAATAAATAAATTTAAATATCCTGGGTTCTTGCTCATGATCTGGATGGAACCATATACGTACAACCATGATAAAGGGTACAAAGCTCTAATTATTTGAAAAATTGAATCTCTGGAAATTAATATGACAGTAATATGTCTGAATAAATGGAACCTGAAAAGTGGCCGGTAACAAGTATGTCGCAATGTTGAGTGACCACTCCTTCAGCAGTTCAGCTGCAGTGGAAGTTTCACCTATGCCTACAACTCCAGCTACATGTACCTGCGATCGTCAGTTTCCGTCTTGTACGGAAATATCCGGGAATATCTGAATACTTGTAGTGTACATTCGTGACTGTCAAAGTCATAGTGCTACATTATCCCAGACCGTGTCGAGTGTTGCAGTGCAGTGTGCAGCAGTTTAGCGGTGTCGGTTCTGTCGAAATGAAAAGCTCATAACCAGTGCTCCAGATAATTTTTTTTTATGAGGAGTACTATACTCCTCCAAATTTGTTCGAAGGAGTATCGCTTGTCATACCAGGAGTATTGTTTCTTGCCCAGGCCTGTGCTGTAATATTTTCTATGGAAACCTATTATGGGTTACCTAAAATCTCCTAGGGTAACCTGAAATAGGTCCCCTAACGGGAAAATTAGGGTAACCTATGTTCACCTAGGATAACCTGTTTGATTGACGGCATCTAATTAACGTATTCCTTTGAAAACATTTAAATAAATGTCATTATTTTATCATAAAAATCATGTCTTTACTACTTTATTTTTATTTCCAATCCCATGTATAAGAACTGTGTATTCAGATTTGTATTAAGAGGTGAACTGCGGTCAAATAGCCTACCAAGTCTACTGAATCCCCACCAGAATATAAATTTCCATCTGTTATTTATCTGTATTTCATCATTGAAAACTGCTGAAATGACAAGAGATTACATATGGATAACTTCTTGAAAAATGAGAAACCTGCTTGAATTCTGCAGATTTCTCATCCATTGATCATGATAGATTTAGATTTAAAATATCACGAATTATCAAAAGTTTTTCGGAATTATTAACTTTTAGTTGCATAACAACAACAACGTGCGCGAATACCTTGTTTACATCACTTGTCCACCAAACAATCGGTCAATGCGTGGTTGACGAACATCTTCTGAAACACTTATTTATGACATCATGGGTCTTTTGTGCCTTTCAAAATCTCTTTAATTCTTTCGTCTTTGGTGATTTTAAAAATTACTTTCTGTTTCGTTCTTTTGGATTATGGTACTGTCAAAGTTGCTCCACGTGCTCAACGTATGTTGTTCGTTTGAGAGGTACGAGTTTACTCGCGCCGCACATGCGATACAATCACAAATTCTATTGGTCAATTCAGTTAAAAGCGTCCTCCGATTGGATTCACTATTGCCGAAGTTGAAATGTACTCGTCATGTTACAACAACAACATGCGGTTACGACACGGTATGTGTTACGGTATCTTTACGCATTGATTTTGGCGATAAGGCGTATCAGCTATTTATCGGGCGTATTTGTTACGCCTAGATTTCAGCATGCATGCGTTTTTTAACTTTTTGTAGGCGTAAATTACGCCAATACGCCCCTTATCTGGAGCACTGCATAACACGGTGACCTGATCAGCTTGGGTAGGCGAGATGGAATCCAGGGCATTCCCCCCAGTGGCCTTTTTCCCCAGCGGCCATTTTCCCCAGTGGCCCCTTTTTCCCAGTGGCCATTTTCCCCAGTGGCCCCTTTTTCCCAGCGACCATTTTCCCCAGTGGCCCTTTGTTCCCAGTGGCCATTTTCCCCATTGGCCCTGTAACGGCAGCAAGCATCGATAGCTGCCGATGTCGCAGGTGTAAGTGGGTCGTAAGACGTAAAGTTCAGAAAACGTGCCGAAGAATGAAGAACAAACCAGGATTTCATACAGAAGCCGTATATTCGTTGCTCCGTGAAACTACAACAGTAAAAGGACACTGGTATCAGAATACAATGAATTGATCTAACTTTACAGTGGGCATCAAATGTTAACGACAAAAATACGAAAACTGGGCCAACTATAAGGGTTACAACCTTAAACTCATGTGTTTCATCCAAATCGTAAATGACAAGAATTAAGCAATATCACATTTAATAGAATGCGTCTAAACATTAGATTTTAGCATCATAAAACATAAGAAATCAGTACACTAACCACCTTGGGTCTTCTTCACCAACGATTACATCAAAACGATCAGCGTTCGGCGAACGACCTCGTGCGTCTTACAATGTTCTCATCTGATAAAAGGGAGACTACTTTGCAAGTGAAATCACAGTTCAATGAGAGTTATCTCTCGTTTCACCACATACCTCCTCAAAATTAAAAGTATTTCAATTTTATTAACGGCTTCACCATGTTCATATACTAGAGTAAATCTACTCCTGGGGCAGAATCAAAATCAGTTTCTGAATAGGCCGTTCCAGAAAACTCACAGGTTTTGTACGTTTACCGTTCCTACTGAGTGAAGAGTCAGCGGTGATCAACCGGACTCTGCGCACGCGCTCGTCATCGCTGCGAAATGTTTCACATACACGAGCAAGTCGCCACTGGCAACGCGGCAGACACTGATCGACAAGCAAGACGACATCGCCAACCGTGAAGTCACGACGCTCCTTATTCCATTTCGGTCGGATTTGTAAGTTCTGTATGTACTCATTACGCCATCTGCGCCAAAATTCATTCGCAAGGTACTGAACGCGCCTCCATCGCTTGCGGCAGTAGAGATCAGCTCTTTGGAAGTCACCAGGCGGAGGCAGAATGATTTTGGATTTGAGGG
>JAVTVY010030064.1:0-13530 GCA_036873755.1 Hanleya hanleyi
AAGACAATCATAGTATACATAAACATAGGCTTGTTTCCTGCAAGAGAGAAGCAGTCAACAGTTTTCAATGATGCCGGCAAGACATCATGGTGTTCCAAAATATCAAATCCGTATCGCTGATCAGTATTCTTAATCCATAATATTCGTTGTAGAGTCGTCATCTAAAGAATGATGTATCTCAGTCACGCTTTGATTGTGACTGTTCATATGAGTACCATGAGGATTTCGAAGTACATGGGTTCATACGGCCCCTAGCCCCGGGTTAAGCGGAATTAGACACAAGTTACGAAACGTAGCGCCATAGATCTTGCACGCTACGTTCGTATTTTGCTATCAGCATGCGATATGTATCGCCAAATTTGAGAAACTTTGAGTGGAGGCGCTTGGTGGAATAGCCCTGTTTTATAAGTTTCTGCAACAATGTTTTGTGACGTTCATTAAAATCATCACATTTAACACAGGATCTAGCAAATGCTACTAAGCGAGATATCTATACGCCATATGCAGGTCCCACTGGAATATCACTATCCAGAAACGGATAAACTGCAAGGTAAACTGGTGACGACCATTGTCCATGGTCGTCACCAGTTTACCTTGCATAGATACATCAATTTGTGACCACATGGTCTGTAGCAGCTGATTGATAGGGCCGCATTTTCCGTCCTTGATC
Source organism: Hanleya hanleyi (assembly GCA_036873755.1). Taxonomy (NCBI): domain Eukaryota; kingdom Metazoa; phylum Mollusca; class Polyplacophora; order Lepidopleurida; family Hanleyidae; genus Hanleya; species Hanleya hanleyi. The sequence goes on from JAVTVY010030064.1 coordinate 671, forward strand.
AACGGGGTACTATCACTGTGTACGACCTTGGCTTTCACGTAGAGTCGACAGGATTTCAAGCGTGACTGAGTTACCTATTCGGTATGAAAATATGCGGCAATCGCCCCTTTATTGCAGAGCATAAACAATTTCCACGAAAGGTTATTGAATATGATCGTCCAGTTACCGTTGTTGTTGCACCCAATTTGTCCGGTTGCGATAACGACTTCCGGTTTCGGAAACAGCACCCTCTATTATCTGTTTAACCAACCGATCTACTTCGAAAGTACTAAATAAAACTAAACATTCTATTTGATAAGTGATTGTGATTTGTTCAGCCAATTATACAATGTCAGATATGGATCTTACGGTAGCAGAAATTCTCTTCATTATGGACATCATTGGCCGGAAACCCATTCTCAATGCAGATATACTCTTCATATCGGCTAGGCCATTCAAAATATGTATTTGCATTGTTATAAAGTACCTCCTTGTTTTATACCGAACTTGTGATATTCAATATATTCTGTATTATGTTATAAATGTCACTGGTACAAACCATGAAAAATGCTATTCATTATTGTATTTCGAGGGCCTGAATATCTGTAGTGATTGTAATAAAAGCACTTCAACTTGATAAATATTGTGTTTTCCCATTGATTTCACTGCGATTCCCTCTTCCGGATACAGATTAACCATTAACCGCTTTCCATTAAAACAGCTAGCCAATTAGGCCAAAGAAAATATACCTTGTAAGGGACATTCCAAAATTACATAACGCATTTTTACATTTTAGCATCGAAGAAGAATGGTCAACTACATTGCATGTAAAACGCAATTTACCTCCTTAAGTTAACGACGCAAACACATTTGTCGATGAGATTGATATTTAATAGGCCTACCCAGACAAACACATTAGACTGATGTGTATTCCTCGTAATCCTTCATGTTTTGAAGATGCACCAAAATTGACTTCAGAATGATACAAAGATTTAAAAACCAATACTGGTACTTTGTACAATTATCTCCCTAGTTTAATCCGTGGCGTGTCCCACTCTTCCTACTCCTCACCCGTTTTACTCACTACACTTTAAAAACGCATTTCGTGTCTTAAACTAAAGCACCAGTGTTCCTACGCAAAACACAAGTGTTCCTAAGAAAAACACTAGTGTTCTTCAACTGTGTTGAGCAAAGAAGTGTTTTAAGTACCGGATACAAACTAATGGGCGCAAAGTGTTTTGTGGGGACAGAAAAGTATTTTATTTGAAGACACTTTATATTTACAGTGAATATATTATTCAAGGCGCCGGCCAGGGAGAACCAGTGAGGTGAAAGATGGGGTGTTCACTACATGAGATCCCTTGGGCCAGGCTTGCATGCACGATGAGTATTATAGAAAGGGCACAACTGGTCGCATAGGTGTGGCGCGGGTTACGGAGAACCAGTGGGGTGAGACATCCGTCGCGACTCGTCTCCACCAGTTATCTACTACAACGCTATAGTGTGTTACGGTACTAAAATATTGAGGACATTGTCATATCAACGTTGTCATCGCTGTCATGCATTCCTTCTCAGGCATCTTATCCAGGGTCTCTAATATCATATTCCTGATATTCTGATCCTGATCTCCGTCATCCTTATCTTTGTTACACATTATAACGTAATTGCATGGAATGACTGCACCAGCCCTTTTCTCAAGCACTGGAGGCCAAGGTAAAACTTTGTCGCGGTTCGCCTGTGGCTTCCGCAAAGACTGAATAACCAGAACAAATCAGTTTTTTGAAGACTGAACTAAGACCCCAGGGGGCATATGTCCGATTGAAAGTCCTGCAACATCTGCGAGTTTGAGAAACATCTTCGCATCAGTCTTCATTTGATGCTGATTTGATGCTGATGCTGATTCCCCCTCCCCCCCCCCCCCTTTGTTTTGATCGAGTTTTATTTGGATTATCCTGAAATTATTTACTGGCTTCTAGTGAAGATATACATTTTTCCTGGCAAACAATTAGTTTTCATCGATTTTTTTAACGGTTGGTTGTCTAGGTCTACTATACGCATGGAAGTGGCATAAAAGAAAAATGTGATGAAACTCAGTTACGTGTTTTCGGAACCGGCTAAACGACAAGCAGTTGATAAAAATGTTATAAATAAAAAATCAGAAATGGTATGAAGCTACTTTTTCTACGATAGATTACTGGGTTGTTGCCGATACTTTCCAGTAGACTGCCATTGAATATTTATGTGTAACACGCGTAGGCCAGAGCGCCAAACTTGAAATTACACATTGCGAAGCACGTGCTTTTTGCCCTCAGCTGATGGTAAGTGAAAGTTACTGCGGATTACAAGATATACAAAACCCGCTATGCCGGGACTGTGACCGCTTTTCAAAAGAGGAATACATTAACTTTAATGAGCTTTAATCGTCATGCATCCACCGATCTGAAGCAGCGTCTTTTTCTCAGAAAACGAAGTCGGTTGTTACGAATTTCTGGAACCGGACAATTTCCGGAACCGGATAATCTTCTGTATTAAAGAGGGCCATATTCTGGAATCAAAGCAAGTGATATTGTATGTGATCTCATTTCGTATAATTTGCCTTTATTTCCATCGCGGTTTCTTGTCCGCTGGAATCTATTCTTTTGGGCGGATTCAATTCAGTCCGTTTCCGTGCACGTTGTACCCACTTTTTGAAAACATATATCCGCGCGTAATTTTCGAACCTTATCCACACGCGCAGTCTGTCGTCGTTTGGATTTCACTGATGTTGGCCGTCTAAGGTAAGATTCGACTTTATTTCCCAAAGATTTTCTGAAGTTATGTCGTAGAATATTCGTAAGATGTTTCTTTGCCCACCGCATAGGTAAATGCTGGACGAACTCCTAGAAAATCGAGTGTACAGCGCCCCGATAGAATCTGTGGGGAATCTGCTCCATTGTTCCCTAATGGGCGGAGTTGAACAGGGTAAACCCATGCGAGCGACGTTCAAGATTGAACTAGGAAATCCTCACAGCCCAACAGGTGAGGGTCCAGGGGCCGCCTAGGCTCCGGAAGCGCCAAAGTCCCAGATTTCCAGAAATGCGTCCTAAGCGTTTTCCCGGTAATAAATTCGAACATAATGTATGCAGATTTATGATTCTATTTTCACGTTTGCTTCGCATTTATGAGCACGAAAAATCTTTCATGACTCAGTGATGTAACTTTACGCCTGCCCGCATGCCCGGGGCAAGTGAAAATAGCGGGGGGCAAGTAGGGTCTCTGTGTTGCTGGCCCGCCCGGGCATGCAGTAGTTTAATCCCGTTTAGCTTTCTACCAGTTTTGATTGATAAAAGTTAAAACTACCGTATAAAGTCGGACCACGCGAATACTTGTAAGCAGGCTGGCATGGACAATCGGGAACCCACAAATCTTCGTTAGACGTGTCAATGCGAGCAATACTGGTACCCGATGGAACGAACTTTCCATTCGCTGCGGGACTAGACCAGCACTCTCCATAGAAACCGAAAGTTAAAATGGCCGCATGGAGCGGTTTTTGAAACAGTACGCGCCGAAAACACCTAAATCGAAGCATAAATCATCTGCTGATCGTAATTCCGAGTACGACAGAGGGAAGAGGAAGAGAACTTTCATAAACTCGTGGGCGACAGATTTTCCGTGGCTGGCGGAGAAGAGTATAAGTGAATTATATTCTGAAAACGATTTGTGTAAAATACGTGACAATTTACAGAGCAAAAAATCGGGCCAAACCGAATCGGACAGTGTATTAGTTTGTACTATTTGCCGAAAATATTATGTTTATTAATGTGTTGATGCAATAAACACAGTGAGTCTAGTCATGATGAAGTGTGAAAAAGGGACTTGTAAAATAAATGTAATGTTTTGCTGTGATTTCTTCATGATATTGAAGGCAGATTTGGCAATGTTTATGTGTTAACAGTTGGTACATGGTAGGTTGACATTGTGTTCCGAAATAAATAATTTGTTGATTTTAAACTGAATAATTGACTTTACCTGATTTGTTTTGGGTCGAGGGTGGGGGTGGGGGGGAGGTGGGGGCAAGTTGTTTATTGTGGGGGCAAGCAAATCTCTAATTTCACTTGCCCTCAGGGCAACCAGGCAGAAACCTAAAGTTACACCACTGTGACTGATTCTAATCCATTTGACTTTCTAGTAATATTTAACACATAAGAAAACGATGACCTTTACAACATGAAACATTAGAACCAATATGACACCAATTCATTTATACAAAGCTAAAATAAGCGATCCTCACAACCGGACATGCGAGGGTCCCGAGGCCGACTAGGCCACGGAAGCTTCGGTTGCCAGAGATGCGTATTATGCGTTTTCACGAAAATAAATCTGAACAAAATATATATAGCATGACTGCCCGGTTATTGGACAGGCTCTATTATTGGAGACCTAGACCCAGCGGTGCTATTTTCTGGGAATATTACATGACAACTGTAATACAAATTTAATTTTACAGTTGAGTTACAGACATGCTAATAAATTTCTGGTTACTCACGGAATTTGTGCACGTTCAGCCCTCGTGCGGGTCGGAAATAGTGTCACAATTTTGGTTAAAAAAATGCGTCAGAAAATATCCTCCAGTTTCTCAGTTTCATTACTGATTGCAGGTTTGATTAAATTCAACGAAATTTAATGAAAATGTTCCCAAATTATATAGAGAATCTTCATTCTGAATCTCATTCTCAGTGTGCAACGCGACAGGCATTTGGGAGACGATGTATATTTCTACCCACCACTCGGTCTAAAAATAGAAAAATACCGGGAGCAGCCAGTTTACGATAGCACAACATGTGGCTCACACTGGCAATAGCATTCACTGACAACCAAGGATAATGGACACTGCCAAAAACTGCAAAATTTGAGACCGGGTTCAATCTTCGACGCTATTCCAAAACGCATTTGTGGACTACAGTGCGGATTCATGTTTAAATATTCTTGGGAGGTTTATTAAAGACTGTGGGACAAACAATTTGACAGTAAGTGGACTAGTTTCAAATAAATCCATCACTGAAAAAGTGTCCAATAACTGGGCGCAAAGTTGCATTTTCATACCAGATACCGTGGATGGTCCCTGCGTTTCAACCTTTCCCAGTCTCCCGGGCCGTATTTTTTCTTCAATATTTTTTTTATGACGATTTATCACTAAAGATGTAGTCCTTTGTCCAGTGTTACTTTCTCGGCCGTACGTGGTCGCATGGCCGACCTGCAGTCTCTTATTCATAAAAAGTGTCCAATTACCGGGCAGTCATGCTAGATTTATAGTTCACCGTTATATTTTCACATTTGTTTCGCATATAAACGCGCATCGACATTGAAGAATATGCCCGACTCTGTTCGACTTCCTAGTTTAACACAAACAAAACAGGCCTATAACACACCACTACACGTCCTGGCACTCTAGATGTGGGAATATCAGTTAGTAGTGCCGAAAAGTGGGGGGCGAGCTTTTCGGCCCCAAAAGTGGGGGGGGGGGGGCGGTTCCGACTCCACTGAACAGTCCACCAGAGCGAGGAATTCATGCAAGTTCTAACCCATATATAGGACACGATATAACTATGGTTATATAGTGTCCCAGCCCATATCTTCGCGAATGAAGCTTTGACCTCAACGCTCGAGATGTAGCTAAATAATATAGGCTACGAGGGCTATAGGTCTGTATTGTTTAGCTATCGAGATGGAGACCGTGCTGAATACTTTGAACAAATATTCCCGAAGAATATTCAGAAATATTACTGGTTAAACATTAACTAGACCACTGAGCAAAAGAAAATTATCTCATACAGCGAAATATCAGGTGTGAGACGCGACATTGTAAAAAAAATCCACGAAAAAAACCCACCGTCAAATTCTCAAATAAAAATGGCGATTGATGGAACAAAGGACAAGTGCCCGGGAAATGACAAAGTACCCGTATGACATTTAAACAGCGCCATCCACACATTGTGCTATAAGGGGAATAACTCTGCTTGTCACAATTTTATATCCCCTCCACAGCCGCATATAATTCGTCAATCTAATTAAAATTAAATCCTATCTGCTCCCCATTTGGATATTTCGCTTGTAGGATCTAACCATCTTGACATTTTCAAGTTAAATACTACACTAACGTTCCGTCATTTACCTTGACAAAGAGTAAACTGTTCAAACCAAGAAACGCACACGTCATATAGCCAATCAAGATAGGAGTTTGCCAACACCGTGCAGCTAGGATTTTCTTTGATGTCTGCCCTTGTGATTTCCAAATATGGCAAGTGGTGGGTGTATTGATGTTAATTTGTTTCGAATAGCCAATCAAATTTGAATTTTAAAGAGGTCACACATTGCACTTCTCCTAATATGGACCACGGAATATTTATAGCGCTATGACATCACCAGACCAGTATTCTGATCAGATAATGTGTTACGTTCAGCCAAGGCAACACGTTTAGTGTTAGACTTAGGTAAGCGAAGATGGCTCTAACAGGCTTGCAGTAACTCGCGTGTTAACCAATCCCGAGAACGTTTCATAGTGCATGCTTTGAAGGGAACATTGATGACAAAGAATTTTTGGCTGGCTCAGCCGAATTAGCCGGCTCGCTGGCCGGGTGTCTTCTCATGTTGCCGCGGTCCCGACATCGTGGCACCATAATACGGGGTAGATATATGGACTGATCTTTGATAAACATTGGGGTAAATGGGCACAGTGAACCTATCTCCCCTCCCCGACCGCAAATGGATGAGTCCAGATGCGACCATGATGTCATAATGCTTTTAAATATCCATGGTTATGGGCACCCAGAACACCAAATTCAATTGAAATAGGTAAGATGCTATGGTCCATACTCCATGTAAGGGAGCACGAGATTGGGATATTAATTACCCCTCTTTGTAAGGCGACAGTGTAAAAACGACACTTTGAAAGATATGTATATTATGTAGTTTGTCTCGATAGGGGCATTACCCCCCTTCCATAAGACGACAGTGTTAAAACGACACATTAAGGTACATGTAGCAGGACTATTCTCCTCCCAGGACGATTTTCTATAACGACACTGTAAAACGACACATTCACTGAATCATCTAGCCAGGCTTAGAAATATTGTCAGGGCCATTCTTACTTGTAAGAGAAGAACCATAGTCTAAAAACGACACTTTGAAGGCGATGTATATTTTTAAAGCGACAGTCTAAAAGCGACACTTCATCAGATATGTTTATTTCATAAAGCGACAGTCTATAAACGACACTTCATCAGATATTTATATTTCATAAATCAACAGTCTAAAAATGATATTATTTCTGTATACTTTCCATGATGGCACAGTGTGTGGACACTCACCTTGAAAGATGACAGTTTGAAAGATATGTATATTATGTAGTTTCTCTCGACAGGGGCATTACCCCCTTCCATAAGACGACAGTGTTAAAACGACACATGTGAGGTACCAGGACTATTCTCCTTCCAAAACGATTTTCTAGAACGACACTGTAAAACGACACTTTCACTGAATCATCTAAGAACAGCCATGCTTAGAAATATGGTCAGGGCCATTCTTACTTGTAAGATGACGACAGTCTAAAAATGACACTTTGAAAGCGATGTATATTTTTTAAAGCGACAGTTTAAAAGCGACACTTCATCAGATATGTATGTTTCATAAAGCGGCAGTCTATAAATGACATTATTTCTCTACGCTTTCCATGATGGCACAGTGTATGGATGCTCCATAAGACGACAGTGTTAAAACGACACATGTGAGGTACCAGGACTATTCTCCTCCCACAACGACACTGTATAACGACACTTTCACTGAATCATACAGCCATGCTTAGAAATATGGTCAGGGCCATTCTTACTTGTAAGATGACGACAGTCTAAAAACAACACTTTGAAAGCGATGTATATTTTTTAAAGCGACACTTCATCAAATATGTATGTTTCATAAAGCGACAGTCTATAAACGACATTATTTCTCTATGCTTTCCATGATGGCACAGTGTATGGGCACTCACATTAAATGGAATATAGCAGCTATACTCTCAAATATTTTGTCAGGCTTAATTTATATCCCAGATGACGATACATGTACATTCCACCCACATTTACACTAAATGAAATAACATACTGTCAAATGGACTGTCAAAGCAGTTTTATTCCAGTATTAATATTTAATCTCACAAATAACACACTTTCATCCTCCAGTGATAAAAAAAAACATGTGTAGCGGCTTTCATAATCATCCACTGACAACTTAAGGAAACTTTGTATGTAAACATGTCCATGTGCATGACAGCTAAACCAAAAACTCTATTCTTACATTTTAACATTGGAGCACCCATACAATATCCCCTGAGGCAGTGCTCATTGCTGGCTGCAACCCTCTTACTTCATGGAATACTCCACTGCCATATTTTTTTTATTTCAAAACACTAAACATTTTTGTATGCTTTCAAACCTGCATGTAGGTTTATTCCATTAATAAAGTAACGTTAAGGCAGTAATGTACCTGTACTTCAACATCAAAAAGGGTTATAATATGGAGTTCGCTTCCATCATGTGGGCAGTATATCTTCTCCTGTATCCAAGAATACTGAGTCAAAGGATCCCAGAGCAATAATCGAGGTGTCAAATATTGCCAAACTCTGGGCTGCATTTCACCTCTCCAAACATTGCTGCCAGTCATTCATGCCGTCTGCATTTATTCTTTCAGAAATATAATCCCATATTTCTTTTCCAAGATCCTCCACAGATGTAAAATTTTTAATCAAGGATGCAGTCAAAAGGAGGAGGACAAAAATCTTCAATTTAGCCATCTTGTCTGCCTATCAACTTGTATGTGTAAATGATGTGTCTATTCACGTTGTGTTTGCACATGTGAACTTCAATATGCCATATTTCTTCCAACCCTTTCAAAATGATGGACCGGTAAAAACAGAGGTATTGCACACCACCATCACCAATGTCTTCTGAAAAGAAGCAATAAAACATATGTACACAATTTCAGCTTTGCACTTTTCAACTGTAAATGAAGTTTCAACTTATTACTAACTTACAGAACCTGAATGGCTTACATGTATCACATCAACTTAACTATACGTAGAAATCCAACAAACAGAAACATTACACATGTTCCTCAAGTCGTGTGTCAAAGCGGTGTCGGGCAGAAATGTATGTGAAGTCAACTGTCAAAGCAGTGTTGGAGAGCAGTGAACGTGAAGTCTAGTGTCAAATTGGGATAGGACTTAGGGTTATGTATCATTAGTAACTTTTACATTCATGGTCATTTCAGCAATCAAAATCAAATAATTTCTCCACCAAAGTGTACCTCAGATGAAATGTTGAAACATACTGGGAGAATGATGTGCTTCAACTTCAGTGTCAAAGCCAGTGTATGGAGGAATGTACACCAAGTTGACAGTTAAAGCAGTGTTAAGGAGGAATGTACATGTAAAGTGTCAGAGTGGTGTTAGTCAAGAAGGTACGTCAAGTTGACTGTGAAAGCGGTGTTAGAAGGGAATGTACTGCAACTGAACTGTCAAAGCGGTGTTGGGGAAAAATGTATGTGAAAAGTGTGAAAGCGCTGTTAGGGAAGAAGGTACGTGAAGTCAGGAGTCAAACTGGTGTTAGGGAGCAATGTACATCAATCAATGGACATCAAGTCGAGTGTCAAAGCAGTGTTAGGGAGGAATGTACATGAAGTGGAGTGTCAAAGCGGTGTTAGGGAGGAATCAGGATAGGGGTTAGGGTCAGGTTCATTTCAGCTATCAAAATGAAATAAGTCGAGTGTCAAAGCAGAGTTAGGGAGGAATGTATGTGAAGTCCGCTGTCAAAGTGGGGTTAGGGAGGAATCAGGATGACACTTCGGGTTAGGTACGTTCGTAACTATCATGTTGAGAAAGGTAGTGAAGTCAAGAGTCAAAGCGGAGTTAGGAAGGAATGTACGTGAAGTTGAGTGTCAAAGTGGTGTTAGGGAGGAATGTACGTGAAGTCGAGTGTCAAAGCAGGGTTAGGGAGGGTTGTATGTGAAGACGAATGTCAAATCGGTGTTAGGGGGAATGTACGTGTAGCCGAGTGTCAAAGCGGTGTTAGGGAGGACTGTACGTGAAGTCGAGTGTCAAAGCAGGGTTAGGGAGGGTTGTATGTGAAGACGAATGTCAAATCGGTGTTAGGGAGGAATGTACGTGTAGCCGAGTGTCAAAGCGGTGTTAGGGAGGACTGTACGTGAAGTCGAGTGTCAAAGTGGGTTAAGGACTTAGGGTTAGGTAACTTTCATAACTATCAAGTTCAGGTTTGTTTCAGCTATGAAAAAAATTATTTCTCCACCAAAGTCTGTAGTTTGTCAAATCGGGGTTAGGGAGGAATATATATGAATTCGAGTGTCAAAGCGGTGTTAGGGACAAATGTACGTGAAGTTGAGTGTCAAAGCGGTGTTATGGAGGAATGTACGTGAAGTCGAGTATCAAAGCAGGGTTAGGGAGGGCTGTATGTGAAGACGAGTGTCAAAGCGGTGTTAGGGAGGAATGTACGTGTGGCCGAGTGTCAAAGCGGTGTTAGGGAGGAATGTATATGAAGTTGACTGTCAAAGTCGTGTTAGGGATGAATGTATGGGAAGTTGAGTGTGAAAGCGGTGTTAGGGAGGAATGTACGTGAAGACGAGTGTCAAAGCGGTGTTAGGGATGAATGTACGTGTAGCCTAGAGTCAAAGCGGTGTTAGGGAGGACTGTACCTGAAGTCGAGTGTCAAAGCGGGTTTAGGACTTAGGGTTAGGTAACTTTCATAACTATCAAGTTCAGGTTCGTTTCAGCTATGAAAAAAATTATATCTCCACCAAAGTCTGTAGTTTGTCAAATCGGGGTTAGGGAGGAATATACATGAATTTGAGTGTCAAAGCGGTGTTAGGGACAAATGTATCTGAAGTTGAGTGTCAAAGCGGTGTTAGGGAGGAATGTCCGTGAAGTCGAGTGTCAAAGCAGGGTTAGAGAGGCTTGTATGTGAAGACGAGTGTCAAAGCGGTGTTAGGATTGGAATGTACGTGTAGCCGAGTGTCAAAGCGGTGTTAGGGAGGACTGTACGTGAAGTCGAGTGTCAAAGCGGGTTTAGGACTTAGGGTTAGGTAACTTTCATACTATCAAGTTCAGGTTCGTTTCAGCTATAAAACACTTATTTCTCCACCGAACTCTGTAGTTTGTCAAATCGGGGTTAGGGAGGAATGTATGTGAATTCGAGTGTCGAAGCGATGTTAGGGAGGAATGTATATGAAGTTGACTGTCAAAGTCGTGTTAGGAATGAATGTATGGGAAGTTGAGTGTGAAAGCGGTGTTAGGGACAGATGTATGTGAAGTCGAGTGTCAAAGCAGTGTTAGGGAGGAATGTACGTGAAGTCGAGTGTCAAAGCAGGGTTAGGGAGGCTTGTATGTGAAGACGAGTGTCAAAGCGGTGTTAGGGAGGAATGTACGTGTAGCCGAGTGTCAAAGCGATGTTAGGGAGGATTGTACCTGAAGTCGAGTGTCAAAGCGGGTTTATGACTTAGGGTCAGGTAACTTTCATACTATCAAGTTCAGGTTCGTTTCAGCTATAAAAAAAATTATTTCTCCACCAAAGTGTAGTTTCTCTAGTCGGTAGGGAGGAATGTATGTGAATTCGAGTGTCAAAGCGGAGTTAGGGACAAATGTACTTGAAGTTGAGTGTCAAAGTGGTGTTAGGGAGGAATGTACGTGAAGTCGAGTGTCAAAGCAGCGTTAGGGAGGCTTGTATGTGAAGACGAGTGTCAAAGTGGTGTTAGGGAGGAATGTACGAATAGCCGAGTGTCAAAGTGGTGTTAGGGAGGACTGTACATGAAGTCGAGTGTCAAAGCGTGTTTAGGACTTAGGGTTAGGTAACTTTCATACTATCAAGTTCAGGTTCGTTTCAGCTATAAAAAACTTATTTCTCCACCGAACTCTGTAGTTTGTCAAATCGGGGTTAGGGAGGAATGTATGTGAATTCGAGTGTCAAAGCGGTGTTAGGGAGGAATGTATATGAAGTTGACTGTCAAAGTCGTGTTAGGGATGAATGTATGGGAAGTTGAACGTCAAAGCGGTGTTAGGGACAGATGTACGTGAAGTCGACTGTCAAAGCGGGTTTAGGACTTCGGGTTAGGTAACTTTCATACTATCAAGGTCAGGTTCGTTTCAGCTATAAAAAATATATTTCTCCACCAAAGTCTGTAGTTTGTCTAGTCGGGGTTAGGGAGGTATGTGAATTCGAGTGTCAAAGCGGAGTTGGGGACAAATGTACTTGAAGTGGAGTGTCAAAGTGGTGTTAGGGAGGAATGTACGTGAAGTCGAGTGTCAAAGCAGGGTTAGGGAGGGCAAATAGTTTGACAGACTGACGCCCTGGCAGGAGAATAGTCTTGCTCCCCCACATGTGTCGTTTTAACACTGTCGTCTTACAAGGAAAAATGGTCCGCATAATATTTTCAACAATAGGTGTTACATGTACATGTTTCAATGAAAAGTGTCTTCTTTAGAAAAATTCATATACAAGTACATGCATGATTTCCCACAGGGAGACCTCCACCAATCAGGAAGATCGGTATATAACAACACTAAACATTGCTGTCACATGATTTAATCAAACTGTCGTTTTCAGAGTGTCGCTGTAGAAAATATACATATCTTATGAAGTGTCGTTTTTAACACTGTCGTCTTGGAACTGAGAATAGACCTGATAACATTTCCAACCCTCACTTTTAACAGTTCAATGAAACTGTCGTTTTTACAGTGTCGCTGTAGAAAGTTTGATCAACTGTATATAATAACACAGACCATTGCTGTCACATGATTTAATCAAAGTGTCGTTTTCAGAGTGTCGCTGTAGAAAATATACATATCT
>JAVTVY010030065.1:0-13414 GCA_036873755.1 Hanleya hanleyi
ACCAAAATAACATCCTTCACTGCTAAAATGCCCACTTTCGCTACAACTTGTACTAATGGCACGTCACCAATGACGTCACCAGATGCTGTAAATATCCCTGAAATCAGGGTCTATACTCCGAGAGCTACAACATGATACCCCACACGACGCATTCGCAGCGCGGATGGTCCATCTCTACACCAAATACCTTCCTGCACTGCCCCAAAAGGCTCACTTTCGCTAATACTCCTACTGATGACGTCATCGATGACGTCACAGATGCTTCGGACATGCCTCAATTGGGAATGTACACCCCGAGAGCTACAAAATGACCCCTCACACGACGCATTCGGACTAAGGATGGTGCATCTCTACACCAAACTCACCCTCACGCACCCACAAAATGTCCACTTTCGCTACTACTCGTACCGTTGACGTCATCAATGACGTCACAGATGACGCGGACACCCCTCAAATCGGAATGTACACCCCGAGAACTACAAGATGACACCTTCAGGACGCATTCGAACCGTGAATAGCCCATCTCGATCCCAAATACCTTCATGTACTCCCCGAAAATGCCCACTTTCGCTGCTACTCGTACCGATGACGTCACCGATGACGTCACAGATGACCCCGCGAACATCCCTCAAATCGGAATGTACACCCCGAGAACTACAAGATGACACCTTCCAGGACGCATTCGAACCGTGAATAGCCCATCTCGATCCCCAAATACCTTCATGTACTGCCCGAAAATGTCCACTTTCGCTACTACTCGTACCGATGACGTCACCGATGACGTCACAGATGACGCGAACATCCCTCAAATCGGAATGTACACCCCGAGAACTACAAGATGACACCTTTCAGGACGCATTCGAACCGTGAATAGCCCATCTCGATCCCAAATACCTTCATGTACTGCCCGAAAATGGCCACTTTACTTACTACAACCAACTGCGCCTGCGCAGATTGACGCGACTTGCTTTCAAAAACACGCCATTCTGACTCTACCCCACACAAGCTTCACTTTGACACCCTCCACGACCCATTCGGACCCATAGCGGTCCATCTCTACCCCAAACACCTTCATGTACTGCCCCAAAATGGCCACTTTACTTAATATAACCAACTGCGCATGCGCAGATTGACGCGACTTGCATTCAAAAACACACCATTCTGACTCTACCCCACACAAGCTTCACTTTGACACCTCACACGACCCATTCGAACCGTGATTAGTCCATCTCTAACCCAAACACACCCCTACATAGCACCCAAAATGCCTGTTTTCTATGCTACGGCCAGACTGCGCATGCGCAGACTATTGAACACGGACGAACCATTAGCCCAGTCGGATGCTGCTGCACGAGAGCTTCAAAATAAGACCTCACTCGACCCCATTGGACCACCAGGGACTCATCTAGACTCCAACATGTCCACCCCGTATGGCCCTATACACCCATAGCCATGCAGTATAGGCCTATGGGCCTACCCAGGCCTTGGTGACTTTTTTCCAAAATTTCACCAATTCGCTCCGCAACCCTACCCATCGTGTTCTAAATGTCGAGACGTGAAAAACGAGACCCCACAACCCTACCGCAAATGTCGAGAAGTGGGTTTCCCAGGGGGACAAACATCGGTCCTATACCCCAGTATGGGAATATATATTTATATATATATGTCTATATGGGGCTATATCGTACTTTTTCAAAAATTTCACCGATTCGCACGGGGACACTTCCTATCGTGTTCTACATGACGAGGCGAGTAAAACGAGACCCCACAACCCTACCGCAAATGTATAGAAGTACGTTTCCCAGGGGGGACAAACATCGGTCCTATACCCTAGTATGGGACTATATGAGGCTCGGTGACTTTTTTCAAAAATTTCACCGTTTCGCTCCGGGACACTTCTTATCATGTTTGTTTTGACGAGACTAAGAAAACGAGACCCCACAACCTATACCGCAAATGTGGAGAAGTAGGTTTCCCAGGATGGTCCTATACCTCCCATACCCCATATAGGCATTTTCCCGTAATTTAGAATAAAGTCCGTATTCCGTATTTTTTCAGGAATTTTTACATACACCCACCCTGGAACTAGGGGAGATAACTCTATTGACAGGCGAGCTCCGTTAAGCCCGGCGACCTATATACCACCCATACCCCATATAGGCATTTTCCCAGGTTTTTCGATAAAGTCCGTTTTCCGTTTTTTTTTTTCAGGAAAAATTTTACATGCACCCACCCCATTGCCTGAATGCCTCTTCACCTAGGCTTCACTTTGATACCTCACTCGACCCCATTGGACCATTAGGGGCTCCCCTAGCTCCAACACGGCTATTTGCATACCCTTGGGCCACCGCGCATGCGCAGAATGCCGCTATTTCAACCCCACACCCAGTCCATTAGATGCCCCTTCATGAATGCTTCACTTTGATACCTCACTCGACCCCATCGGTCCACTAGGGGCTCCCCTAGCTACAAAAAGGCTATTTTCATACCCTTCGGCCACCGCGCATGCGCAGAA
Source organism: Hanleya hanleyi (assembly GCA_036873755.1). Lineage (NCBI taxonomy): Eukaryota > Metazoa > Mollusca > Polyplacophora > Lepidopleurida > Hanleyidae > Hanleya > Hanleya hanleyi. Next base: position 2,516 of record JAVTVY010030065.1, read on the forward strand.
TGCCGATATTTCAACCCCACACCCAGTCCATCAGATGCCCCTTCACATAAGCTTCACTTTGATACCTTACTCGACCCCATTGGACGCTCCAACACGTCTATTTCCATACCCTTGGGCCACCGCGCATGCGCAGAATGACCCTAATTTAACCCCACACCCAGCCCATCAGATGCCCCTTCACGAATGCTTCACATCGATACCTCACTCGACCCCATTGGTCCATTAGGGGCTCCCCTAGCTCCAAAACGTCTATTTCCATACCCTTGGGCCACCGCGCATGCGCAGAATGCCGATAGTTCAACCCCGCGCCCAGCCCATCAGATGCCCCTTCACATAATCTTCACCTTGATACCTCACTCGACCCCATTGGACCATTAGGGACTCCCCTACATCCCAAAACGGCTATTTTCATACCCTTCGGCCACCGCGCATGCGCAGAAGGCCGATAGTTCAACCCCACACCCAGCCCATTAGATGCCCCTTCACATAAGCTTCACTTTGATACCTCACTCGACCCCATCGGACCATTTTATCTAGGGACTACTTTTTCTCCGCGGAAGCTTTTTCCCGAGACCGAATCACCGCCAAAACCGCGGCCAAACCGCATCACCGCGGATGAATACATCCTGAATACATCCCCTCCAACAATTGGAACTCTCCTGGATTGGAGGTAGCTTTTGGTCATCCTGCCGGAACTATACTGCACTTGACCTCTGTGACCCTCCTGTGACCTCCCTAATATGCAAATTTCTGAGGTCAATGGACATGTAAATACGCTTTGTATACTACTGTCATATCGTGTGTTATCAGCATGAAGGCGATGGCCGAAACAGTCCTGTCCTGTAAGATCGATTCTGAAAGCTATATTTAAACATTGCAATTCCATATTCTGGATTCTTCCGTGAACGAGGATAAGTAAGAATATTTCATTGAAGTCATTCTCTGAACGTTAATTCTGTCAATCAAGTCTAGGTTTCCGGTGATGGAACAGTTTGGATGGATAATGGTTTTCCACCATGTTACACCACTGGTGCGCTGAGAAAACAACAATCTTATGTAATCTGCTCCTGAAATCCTCTGAAATGATCATCCCTTTTATTAGTGTGAACTAGACATTGACATGTTAGGACTAGACACATTTCCACGACTACCGAGACTAGTCCTACCATGAGACTCAGATAAACTGGTTAAAGGAGGTGTTCGGTTTGACCGTATTTTTTTCATTGGTGTGTTGCGTTTATAAACCGAAAATATAATTTCCTCTCGTTTACTTTAAAAGTTATTAGCTTGAGAGAGAAAATACTGAATTTTCATATTCTCAGTTTTCACCGAGAAGAGATTTGTCAAAAAAATATTACGAATATTAGAAAATAAGCATTTGTTTGTTTTTGCAATTTTTGGCGATATTCTTGAAGGGAATTCCATTCATATATAAAATATGACACCTTTAACCAAAACGAGTCTTACATATCAAAATGCGATGGGTTTGATACAAAATGATACTGAAGAATCGTTTTGGTTAAAGGTGTCATATTTTCATAATATTGAAATATGTCAAAACGCTTGTAATGCTCAGAAAGGGTTTAGTTCACCGTCATTCGGCACATGATTCCTCATTTTGACAATTGTAACAGCTGCTTGGCCGAATGGTTACAGTGTCGGATTACAGATTGAAAGAAAACCAACATTTTGGTTCGAATCCCCAAATCCCCCCCAAAAATATTGAATGTAATATGATAAAACATGTTTTTCTGTACTTTGAAAGATTACTTTTGCAATATGGTGGGTTTGCACCTAATATGTGCGAGAAGCATTTGATACATAAGCTTTTTGGTGTAACAATGTCTAAATCGGAGAATGCTATGTATGTGTATCTAATTACAGTTTTTCAGTTTAGTGTGTGGTGTGCACGGAATGAAATGATTTTTCAAAAGCAGATGGTATCCAAGACTTCTGTCATTAACAAAGTGAAAGCTTGTATTAAGTCAAGGGCTGAGGTTGATTATATTCGTATGAGAAAATCGGAATTTAAGAAAACTTGGTGTCAAAATCATGCCATTTGTGTAATACAGAATTCAAAGATTTGTTTCCTAATTTGAAAGAATATTATGATCCCCTTTTAAGGTGTTTTTGTGATATTGATTATTGACTTGGTAATTCAGCCCGATCAATGCTGTGATATAACTACTTTTATACAAGGCTGAAGAGAATGATACAAATGTGTACATATTACTGTGAATAAATTGTTTTTTCATTTCAAAAGAAGAAAAAAAAAAAATCTTCATTTTTTCCCTTTTCTCCCATCTTCATCATTTTGGACTTTAAAGTGAAATAAAGACAGTGAACCCCTACCGCACATAATCCCTTATTTTATTATAATTCGTCAATAGAATTGCACACAAACAACTCCACACACAGTCAGTATTTGAATATTCTGACGATCCAGCAGAGCAAAAAATTAATTGTTACACATATATAATTTCGTCTTAGGGCAGCGGAAAGTTGTAACTATGAATTGAAAAGTTATAAGGTTAACCTTGTCTTATATCAAGGCCTTTATTAAGGAAATGCCCCTCAACAAGTGGTGTCGCTTGCTTTCTCAATTGATTATGCATGTGCCAATGGTAACCGTGTGAGAATATGAACCAGAATTTCTCATTTGACTGGCCTCGACGATCTGACAAAGAGTTGGGGAATACCTGAGCATTACGTCACAATTTACCGACCGGCCTGGAGCGAGACAATAGAGCAGCAGAGAGCGACTCTGAAGGGGGAAATATCCATCTAAAGCGAACACCTCCTTTCCATGGGTTCGATCCCAGGCCGGGTCATACCTAAGACTTGAAAAATGGAACTTGTTGCTTCCTCGCTTACGTTCAGCATTAAGAGGATAGAACAAGGACTGGTTCGCTCGGTGTCAGTATAATGTGACTGAGTGGGGTGTCATGTCTGCCTACAGCATGATATTTCAGTGGGACAGCACTATAAAATGGCAGCATTAGATCTGCTCTGTTACAAGTAGGTTCCCCTTCCCCTCCCCCTCCTCTCCCTTCCCTTCCCCGTCATGATATAGCTGAAAAAATGTTGAAAGCGACGTTAAACCCTATTCACTCACTCACTCACTCCATGCAGTAGAACGGTTACAGCCGGCATCGTCGGTTCAAATTTACATCTGGGTCGGACTCATTCTTCGCATTGTGGAATGTATCGGGTCCGAATGAACACCCACAGACCCGGAGAATGACCGATCATGACCCAATGAAAGGTGACCTGAACTGTGAAAACCTATCAGGCTGCTGGAATTATCAACCAATAGAATTTGAATACGAATCCAGTCCGTATCAGCAGCGAAACGAATGCTAGCCGTATCCGGTCTACTTTATGGGTATACATGGGTGGCAAGCAGTCAACCCTAATTAGGCTAGACACACAATCCTATTTTCAAATTTTGTGATACTTTCTAGCCAAGTTTACATGTCTTCGTTAGTTCCTACTACGCCATGGATCCTCTTACTGAACTTACATTTACACTTCTGGAAAACACCGGCTCCATAGGTCGTACGGCTCTATCCAACTATACAGCAACCCCTCCCCACTCTCTGTCCACTGCTTTTATCGAGTTCGGCAAATAGTTTCATTGCCATGAAGAAATAATTCGTCTGTAATCAGTCTTCAAACATCAACGGCCGGTTGAATTTCCGTCATTATCTTCGTACGGGTCATGTGATCCGCACGATACGTTGCAGATCACGTGACATGTACGAATATAATCAGTGAGCCGGATACTTTCATACACAGGTATTGACCCAGGCATAATTTTCCTCATAATCATTCTCTAATCTGCGTCATCGCTTATTCCCTCCCTCCTCTTAACTCGATTCGTGAGCCTGATACATAATCTTCGACTTTACAAATTCTACTTGCTTCATTGATACCTGAACTCCAACGGAATCCATTCATAGGGATATATAGAAGATATCAACTTTCAATTTATCAAAACGAGAAGGCATAGCCTGTAGTTCCCATTTCTTTGAAGAAATATATAGGAAGATGAAGCGAGAAGTAAGATATGGCGAAATGTATAGCTAAATCACCAAACTCAATATATTATCATAGTATCATAGATTCAATACCACATATATATCCAATCATTGTAGTACATTATTTTTGCTACAGTTAAGGATAATGCAGGAGATCAAATCATATATCGATATATTATCCTGATTCGCAAACTAATTAAGTAATGCATAATGCATGTATGCTGTCACCCTCTCCAACAAACAAATTTGTGACATCATGCAGTCACCTAACATTTTTCCCAAGGCACAAACAATGAGGCAGGTGACGCGATCAAGCTCATTGAGAGGATGAATAATACAGGAGTGCTATTCTGTATGTTCCTCAGAGGGATTGCGTGTGATTACAAAACGGCAAATAAAAATATAAGCTCATTTATATCATATATTCACGGATCAGCGAAGTTATATAACACCATTAATAGACAATGTACCGTAACATGTATATCATGAAGAGCTATTCGAGAATATCAGACTGTGTCCGTCGACAGTTTTTATAGAAACAACAAGTGGGAGTCAGGTGACGATAGATGTCAGTAGACATTGCGTTCGGCTTTTACGAATACCCTCGCCCGAGAAAGCTAACGTTACCTTGATTTACTATCTTTCCCTCTAACAGTTCCACAGGCATGTCAAAATTTCTGCTAACCTTCTCTGAGAGTAGGTACCAAAGCCGATTTTTGGTGACATTTCATTTGTATTTTTACCTTTTCTCAGACTGGGCTGGGAGAAAAAAGGGAAACTGACCAAAACACGGCTTTGTTGCCTTTTCTCGGAGAAGGGCAATGAAAAAAGGGAAACAGAGCAGCAAAAAGAATTGTTATACCAAAACAGATCAGTGTTGCCTTCTTGGGGATGTCAGATTGGATAATAATAATAACAAAAAATAAAATTGATTGTAAACTGGAAAGCAATGACTCGTACGGAGTTATCATATCGTGCACTAACTGCAGAATGCGTATGTCCAGTTTTAAAATATATTGCGGAAAACCTCGGAGTTAGAACAAAAGCCGTAGTTTTGAACTTTCTTCGATTAAACTAAAAAATTTAAACTTTCTGGTTCCCAATGTGAAATGTTCAAGCAAATTAAATCTGAGTCCATACATTTCGATAAATATATCATATACTTGGTTCAATGCCTTAATTGCGATGTAACTAGGAAACACTAGAAGAGTGTCCTACTTTTCTGTGCTACTTTGAGGCGCCGAGAAAATAAATAGGATTTAGATGTAGCAGCTTCCCGAACCAGATAATTTCCACGTGAGGACGTCTACAATTCAACTTCGTTAGCTGTGAAACCAGTGTAGGTTATTAATGAACAGATTTTCGGAGATAATTTTTTAATGTTATTACGGTGATAGAAGAGGGTTTGTATTGGCGGAGTAATCTGTACGCTGAGAGCGTGTTAACGATATTTCAACTGCGGGCAGGGCTTGTAGCCAGACGATAGCCGTTCAGCTGACATGCGCTGTTCGAAGGTTGCGTCATTGTTTCCCTTCGGGCTGAACACTGCGAGAGTAAGGGCATTACATTTGTTGACGACTGTCATTGTCGACCAGGACCAATGTTTTCCTTAGGACTAAACACTGCGAAAGTAAGGGCAATACATTCATTGTCTACCAGAACCAAGAAACATTCGCATGAGACAAGGAGCATGTTGATGTATGCCTTTACTATATTCAAGCAGAATACACCAAATAAGAGACCCTTTCCAATTGCACGACTTTAAAAAAATTGCCACTTCATCATCTCCTTAACTGCTTTCGTTTCTAAAATCCGGTTATATGCGCTGTGTCTCGGCTCATCCTTGCCCTGTAAATGTGCAAAATAGAGACGATTTCTTGTATATTGGCCATGTAACGAGGAGGATGGCTCATTCCATATTAAATATACCAAAGGCATAGATAATATGTTTTATCAGTTGGAAGGAGAGGTAATATTGGAAAGTTCTACTCATTCCATGACATTTAGTAAATTTAGGCCATGGAACATTGGTTTCAGCGAGCCGGTATATAATTAGTCAAGTAAAATGACTCTGATTTTATTATCAGTCATGCCGTACGTCCCAAGGCGCTTCACTGACGAAAATAAAACGTCAGAAAACAGACCAGAAATTCACATCCACACATCCCTAAGTCCCACAGTGATACCGAGGGTACCGAATTGCCCCCCCCCCCTAATTAATTGTTCTTACCCCGCGAGCTAGGGGGTTGAAACTTATCACACTATACCCTTGGATCAAGCTCTACCAGAAAATGTAAAAATCCAAGATGGCCGCTTTGGTTAACTTATCAACTTAGTAACTTAAATCTTTTCGGCGGTCGTATTGTTTGCAATATTTACAACCATATGCATGTACATTTATATAGTACTTCTCCCATCGCAGAAAATATCAGACATTGTGAATCAATGTGAATATCGTCTCGGAGAATACGTGAATCTCTTTAAAAAAATTGCTGATAATGATCTTGATTCTAATTCATTCTGCTGAACAAATAACTCCCAACGGCTTTCGGTTCATAGGGTGAACATCTCTTGTCGCATATGCAATTTGGTCCGTTTTTGGTATAGTTCTTTGGGGTTCATATCTCGAAGATTAGAAGCTTGGGATCTTGCTTTGAAAATTTGTATTCAGTCTAATGTCCCACAGAAGACCTTTAACCTGAGTAGTATATAGAGTGGATTTAAAGTCAACTTCTCCCCGGATGTAACTATGACGTCACAACTTCATATGGTGGTGCCATCTGTACACTCTGGGCGCAAGGGAGACAACTCGATCTGCCAGGTCATTTGGGGAGGATTTGAGGAGGAGAGGTCAAGTGCACTATAGTTCCGGCAGAATCACCAAAAGCTACCTCCAACACAGGAGAGTTCCAATTGTTGGAGGGGATGTATTCATCCGCGGTGATGCGGTCTGGCAGCGATTTTGGCGGTGATTCGGTCGCGGGAAAAAACTTCCGCGGAGAAAAAGTAGTCCCTAGATAAAATGGTCCGATGGGGTCGAGTGAGGTATCAAAGTGAAGCATTCGTGAAGGGGCATCTGATGGGCCGGGTGTAGGGTTGAAATATCGGCATTCTGCGCATGCGCGGTGGCCCAAGGGTATGGAAATAGCGTTTTGGAGCTAGGGGAGCCCCTAATGGTCCAATGGGGTCGAGGTGAGGTATCAAAGTGAAGCATTCGTGAAGGGGCATCTGATGGGCTGGGTGTGGGGTTGAAATATCGGCATTCTGCGCATGCGCGGTGGCCCAAGGGTATGGAAATAGCGTTTTTGGAGCTAGGGGAGCCCCTAATGGGCCAATGGGGTCGAGTGAGGTATCAAAGTGAAGCATTCGTGAAGGGGCATCTGATGGGCTGGGTGTGGGGTTGAAATATCGGCATTCTGCGCATGCGCGGTGGCCCAAGGGTATGAAAATAGACGTGTTGGAGCTAGGGGAGCCACTAATGGGCCAATGGGGTCGAGTGAGGTGTCAAAGTGAAGCTTATGTGAGGGGGCATCTAAGGGGCTGGGTGTGGGGTTGAAATATCGACATTCTGCGCATGCGCGGTGGCCAAAGGGTATGAAAATAGACGTTTTGGAGCTAGGGGAGTCCCTAATGGTCCAATGGAGTTGTATGAGATATCAATGTGAAACCTATGTGAAGGGGCATCCAGTCATGGGTGGGTGCATGTAAAATTTTTCCTGAAAAAAAAACGGAACACGGACTTCATCGAAAAATCCGGGAAAATGCCTATATGGGGTATGGGGGGTATATAGGTCGCCGGGTTTAACGGGGCTTGCCTATCAATAGAGTTATCTCCCCCTAGTTCCAGGGTGGGTGTACGTAAAATTTTTCCTGAAAAAATACGGAACACGGACTTTATTCTAAATCACGGGAAAATGACTATATGGGGTATGGGGGGGTATAGGACCCATGTTTGTCCCCTGGGAAACCTATTTCTAGACATTTGCGGTAGGGTTGTTTGGATTTGTTTTTCACGTCTCGTCATTTAGAACATGATAGGAAGTGTCCCGGAGTGAAACGGTGAAATTTTTGAAAAAAGTCACCGCGGCCTGGGTAGGCCCATAGGCCTATACTGCATGGCTATGGGTGTATAGGTCCATACGGGGTGGACGTTTTGGAGTCTATGTGGGCCACTAATGGTCCGATGGGGTCGAGTGAGGTCTTATTGTGAAGCTCTCATGCAGGAGCACTTGACTACACTAATGGTTCGTACGTTGTCAATAGTCTGCGCATGCGCAGCCTGGCCGTAGTATAGAAAGCAGGCATTTTTGGGGGTGTGTGTGGGTGTGTTTGGGTTAGAGATGCACCGCTATGGGTCCGAATGGGTCGTGGAAGGTGTCAAAGTGAAGCTTGTGTGGGGTAGAGTCAGAATGGCGTGGTTTTAAATGCAAGTCGCGTCAATCTGCGCATGCGCAGTTGGCTGTAGTAAGTAAAGTGGTCATTTCGGGGTAGTGAAGGAAGGTATTTGGGGTGGAGATGGACCATCCTTGGTTCAATGCGTCCTGGAAGGTGTCATGTTGTAGCTCTCGGGGTGTAGACTTCGATTTGAGGGATCTCCACAGCATCTGTGACGTCATCGGTGACGTCATCGGTGACGTCATCGGTACGAGTAGTAGCGAAAGTGGACATTTTGGGGTAGTGAAGGAAGGTATTTGGTGTAGAGAGGGACCATCCCTGGTCCGAATGCGTCGTATGAGGTGTCATCTTGTAGCAACGCCCGCCAACGCCAAGCTTAACGCTTCAACACCCTGGTGAAATAGCTCAGAAGTTCTGCTTTTTTAGATATTCCATGGAATTGTCACTAATTCTTCGAAATGCAGTGACGCCCGTCAACGCTCGTAGTTACGCCTTAACGCTCTAACATAACGCCTTGACGCCATGATATAGACCGGAGAGAGAGAGAAAACAACAACAACAACGATGACACATGAGAGAACAACAACAACAAGAAGTTTTTTCATATAGTTTATTTTCCCCAATGTTACAGCATACCCACGCTGGGGGAGCCGCGTTGGGTATGTTTACAACTCAAAAAGACTCAATCAAAAAGACCTTTGACCCCGGCGCGCAAAGGTTTCCACCGCGGTGGAAACCTTTACACCGCGCGCGCCGGGGTCAAAGGTCAGTTCCGGTCACCTTTAGCGACGTACACCAATCAGAAGCGAGTATTTCAAATCCGTCACAGAGCTCTCGTCCAATCAGAAGCGAGTATTTTGACCCGGTGCATTATGGGACATATCCAAGATGGCGGTTCCAAAATGGCGGATCCAACATGGCGGCTCCAAAATGGCGGATCCAACATGACCTGGAAAGCGGCGTATGTCAGAGCAATAGCACAAAAGCAACATTTGTTTGAACGCATCATTAAACGACGTTAAAGCGTTAAGAAAGTGTGTTAAGGCGTTGAGACGGGCGTTAAGGCGTTGAGACGGGCGTTAAGGCGTAACGACGGGCGTTGACGGGCGTCGCTGCATTTCGATGAATTGGTGTCAATTCCATGGAAATCAGAGCTTCTGAGCTAATTCACCAGGGCGTTGAAGCGTTAAGCTAAGCGTTGACGGGCGTTACTGTCTATAAAAGCGAGCGTATTTCCAAAAACACGCACAGTCGACGTTCAACCGTCAACATGACTTATACTTGCTCTGAGTGCGAACGCACGTTCACCAGACATTACGATATGATGCGACACCAGAAAACTATACATGGGATTGAAGACTCTGAGGAGTCCGTTGAGGCGGATGCTGATACAGAGACTGCTGAGAGTGTACCGACTGATACCGAAACAGAGATTACCGAGAGTCTATCTAGTGATGCGGGGAGCTTGACCTCAGATAGTCAGCATACGTCCGTGGAAAGTGAGGCAGAACCTAACTTCTGGGATCGTATTGTGACAGCAGCTATCAATACTTACGCTGCAGCGATTGAGGACGCCGGAGAGGATAATTTACAACAGACGTACACCCAAATGCGCCCCCACATCAGGAAAACAGCCATGGCGATCTATGAACAGTATACCTTACTACCGCTTGAAATGAAAGGCGATCCCACGCACAGGTCCATCATGAAGACCAAGCGTCAGCTTGGAAGAGGCTATGGGGCTACCACCCACCGAGGCTCTGGAAAATGCGATCAGAATGCGCAAACAACTGTTTCAGGACATGCTGCCCGAAGAATATCCAGGCCTGTCCGACGATGATTAGAATAAACGGCTCAGAGCGAACATGGTCGAAGATGGAACTTGCTGAAATGGCGACTTCTGATTGGACAAGAATACATCTAACGGACAGGAACGAATATGACAGATGCAAATGGTGGCCTCTGATTGGGTTTTTTGAGTTGTAAACATACCCAACGCGGCTCCCCCAGCGTGGGTATGCTGTAACATTGGGGAAAATAAACTATATGAAAAAACTTCTTGTTGTTGTTGTTCTCTCATGTGTCATCGTTGTTGTTGTTGTTGTCGTTCTCTCTCCGGTCTATATCATAGCGTCAAGGCGTTATGTTAGAGCGCTAAGGCGTAACTACGAGCGTTAACGGGCGTCACTGCATTTCGAAAATTAGTGACAATTCCATGGAATATCTAGAAAAGCAGAACTTCTGAGCTATTTCACCAGGGCGTTGAAGCATTAAGCTTGGCGTTGGCGGGCGTTGCTACAAGATGACACCTCATACGACGCATTCGGACCAGGAATGGTCCCTCTCTACACCAAATACCTTCCTTCACTACCCCAAAATGTCCACTTTCGCTACTACTCGTACCGATGACGTCACCGATGACGTCACAGATGCTGTGGAGATCCCCCAAATCGAAGTCTACACC
>JAVTVY010030066.1:0-13220 GCA_036873755.1 Hanleya hanleyi
AAATTCATTTATGTGAATTTTGAGAACAATAACACACTGCCCCGCCATTGTTCTGTGTTGGTCGGTGGAGGCCTAATTTGGATAATTATAAAAATTCTGTTTCAGTCACTTTTTTCGGCATGCCTCGCATAATACATATTTCAAGTATCAATCCACATGTAATAATACAATGTTGTGATACAAGATGGTCGCCGGGGCTTTCGCCAAATCCGAAAATGTGACCTGGTTATGAGACCTACATCCCTTGGGAGTATATTGTGGTGAAATTATGAAGCGATCAGTTAACTTTGAATTTTGCACCCAATTCACACTTTTTGGGATAATTGGAATGTAGAATAACAATTTTATAGCCCTTTTCCCTGTCCAAATTGGTTATGGACTGAGATCCAGCCTGGACAAATAAATATATCCCATTCACTTAGGTTTTGATGAACGAAGGGCCATAACCCTTGAAAACATAACTGAAAGCAGAGAAACTTCAGACTGCAAAATTATTGGGCATTGATCACATATCCTGCAAATTCCATACTTGTCCATTCAATATTAACCGAGATCCAGCCCGGACAAGTCCCAAAGAACAAAGGGCTATAACTCATGAAAATATACGCGAAACACGGAGAAGCTTCACGCTGCACAACTACAGGGCAAATTTCAAAATTGTCCATACAATATTAACCAAGATCCAGCCCGAACAAATCTCATTCACAGAGATTTCAGAAAAAGGGCCATAACTCTAGAAAATTTTACCAGAACTCGGAAAAAAAACTCGTGGACAGACGGACGGATGGACAGACGGATGGATGGACAGACGGACGGATGGACAAAGCGATCGCTATATGCCCCCCCCCCCCCCTCTGGGATGTAGCTGTTATCTTTCTGTCAAATGACGTTATCAGCAGTTTTGGTGTTCTAAATCCATTAAACGTTTCAACTTTATTTGAATCCTTTGGCCCATTCACATTATTCTTTCCCTTGGACATTTTGAAATCAACTGTCTGTCATAGGTGTTGTGAAATCTAAAAAAAGGACATTCAATGAAAATGATGTTAGCAACATTTTTCCTGGTGCTCAAAAGTATGTTCAGTCACCACAAGATTCGGTTTTTTGGTTTACCTGCTTTTTGACAATGGGCACTCTTATCTCTACCATTTCTAAAGACCATATGTATGTTTCTTGGACTACAGAACAGTGTTTGAATTTCTCTAGCTTCATCTCCTCTGACGGATGTGATGTACGTTAGACACCAGTTTTATTTCACTTTCATCTCTTATTATTCCCATTTGCCCTAAGTCTTTTCTAGCTTGACGAGTTAGTGGTGGTCAGATAATGAAAAGAATGTAATGATTATAGCTGATTTATTTTGTTTTTCTATTAAAGGTCAGTATCATTTGAAATGTCATTTTTGAAATTACAGATGAAAAAAGGGCAGATTTTGGTACCCTTTTATTAGAGAATACACCAAATGTACATATTCATCGACCAGCAAATAGCCCACAAGCCAGGCAACTGTGGTGTTTTCTAATCTGTTGTCACAGTTGCCATGGTCACGTTAAAATTGAGTCATCTCGGTCTAGAATTTCTGGAGTTATTTCCCTTTGAGTTTGTTATGTTCAACATATATTACAGCATCTATGTTACATCGTTACTGAAATATCTTCAGAACACTATTAAAATTGAATCTTCTTAGTGTACATTTCCTGGAGTTATGCCCCTTGGTTATATTCAGCATATCTTAATACATCGTTACTGAGATATCTTGAGAAAGACTTGCCCCAGAAATATCAAACCTTTGTGAACATCAATATTCTTGTGACCCATAATATTAAAATTGAGTTGTCTCGGTCTACAATTTCCAGAGTTATGCCCCTTCATTATTTCAGCATAAATATGTTACATCAGGCACAGCTTTCTTGTTAACACCATATCGTGAGATTGTCTTGCCTCAGGAACATGAAACCTGTTGCGCACATCCATACATAATTGTCATCCAAACCCACCGAAGTTGCCTTCCATTACGATTCACAGGGTTATGCCCCTTTACTGTATAATATCTTGCACTCGAACTGAACTATATGTTATAGATTGCACTGCTATACCTCTCAAAGAATTAGATTATTTTTATCCACTCATGGTCAGCAATTTTGGAAGACCCTGTATTTCTTCAGAAAGTGCGACCGATTTGAGGTTGCAAAGACCCTAGTGCTGAGGTGTTTTCAGATACGCAGCTTAGTTTTTGACAATTTTGATGATTTTCTTGAAGAGTTATGACCATCATCATAAAAATAAAAAAAAATTCCAGTCCAAATTTAAATTACTAGTTGACCGAGAACTCTGAAACCTAAATACATGTAAATGATAGATTTGCAGACATATTTTTTCACCTGTTTCGATGATTTTTATTGATACCCTTTAGCTCGATATAGGAATCTAAATGATGTCTGTGTATGTCCCTGTCCTTGTACAAGCAAAAATGTTTTAAGTTTTGGTCTTTTTTCCTGTTCACAGCTTCTCTGCCTCACTCTGTGTCCCCTGAACTAAGCCCAGCTCGACCCCCCGAAACCTAATATATTCCGGGTGATTACACCCTGCTAAGATATTCCATCCACCACGCTCGGGAGCATGTACCTAACCCGTGGCTCCAAGCCCAATCCTCTTATCTCATAAACTAAGCCTCGACCGACCCCATAGCATATATTCTGGGAGCATGCATCATGCTACATTTATTCAATGCATTGCCTGATCCCATACCATAATATTTCAATTTCGTATGAAATTTTAAATTTCAATCTGAAATAGTTCTTGCCATTGCAGTTTTATAATATGCTCTTGTTTCCATTTTGTAGGTGTGTGTGATACCAAGCTGCGGTTTCCTCCAGCATGCTGTATACACATAAAATTTCTAGACAACAATGGACCAAATGCCGGATGTCCTCGAGACCCGGAAAAGATCACCCCAGTATACAATGTTTCATGGTTCAACTGGAAGATCACAAACTGAAAGACTGTTCATTTACATTGGTCATTCACTTTGGAGCTGATGAAAAATCAACAGTTGGCTCCACCAAAATGTTACATGTTTTTTTAGTATAACAAATTGAAACCTACAAAATGATATTTCTTGTCCATTGTGTGTTAAATTTTTAATTCTGTCTATAAAATCCCAGACTACATGTTTCATGTACCAAGACTCAATTGCATAAGGTGACATCATAATTCATTGATGTCCTCATGGTCAAAGGTCACTAAAGCCATATAAGGGCATAAATATGTAAAGATCATAGATGATTGGGCATGAAGAAGCAACAGGAACTTGATAATGTGAGGTCTAGCACTGTAATATCACTTGTCTTTATTGCACCATGTAAGCATCCTGTCTGTGTCTTGTGCGCTGTCCTCAGTGTTTTATAGGGTAGATGGAGGGTGTCTGGTTCCATGCTGCTTCAAAGATTTCTTCTTTGAAGTAGCAGGAACACAACTGGGCTGGGTGGTGCTTAGTTGGTTCATCGTGATATAGCTGAAATATTGTTGAAAGCGATGTTAAATTCTATTCACTCACTCACCCTGATTGGGCATGGGATTAGTCGACACATCCACTGACCACCTGTAATGACCATATTTGATGCTATGTCCACATTAACTTCAATGAATTCTAACATCGTCCTATGCAATTAAACCTTAGTAAATGAAACAAGTATTATGGCATTTTATGAGGAGGGAAGGAAAAAGAAACGTAAAATGTCATGAATAATAAACATCTCAGAAAAATGGGTTATTTTGTAGATTTTCATTTTGTTATACGTGCTGCAAAACTGAAGTTCATGGAAACACAATCATTGATTTTTCACAAGTTCAATATAACCGCATCATTTGTGTTGATGACACACAAACGAAACTTCTGATGAACTTGGCTCTTGACTTATTTTTTGTTGTCAATTGAACTGTTGTTGTATATCATTATGTTGAGAATTATTCCAGCTATGTACAAACCTGCCTCACACAACATGCAGTCCTTCACAATCTTACATTTGCAAACTGAATGCCTGAAGTTAATCCTCAGACAAAAGATTTCTCCAACAGCAGTAGGTGCATTGACATGTGACTCAAGGCATGAATTTTCGGTTCATACTTTAATCTCTTTCTTATGCACACAGCAAAGGAATTAGTTTTAATCAATGATACACACGACTACTTTCAACATCAAGTTGCCAAAATTATCATCAATAATATCATGATATTATCATTACCTTCATTTTACCACCATAATGGTCCTTTCTTGGAATAGTAGGATAATTTGATGCATATACACCATATTTACACCAGTTATTAATAGTTAAAAATTGACCCCATGCTGTAAGCATAGGAAAGAGAGCAAAAGCACTAACCACAAATTCATGCCAGGAGTAACGGGTCTATGCACCTCTTGCTGCTATAGGAGAAATCTTTTGTCCAATGATCAACTTCAATTATATTGGGAATCGGGCACTGAAGCAGCATTTGGGTAAAGGGGACCCAAATGGAAAATGTAAATTGAGAAGAGAGATACATGTTTGTGATAGCCATTCTTTTTCTGAGAATTTCAGTATTTATTTTATCAAAATATTCCTATTGGTTGCCAAGATATTGGAAAATTTGGGGGTTTGGTACAAATTTGGTATGCAAATGAGCTTTGGTGATGTCACGCACAGAATTAGACATGTATATACAGATAACTCACTCGACTATCTGCATGTCACATTTGAGATTTAACAATTTACCAATTTAGTTTATGAAATACATGGCAGTGTGACTATAACATCACAGGACCTACGAAGTGGGGTTTGATATGATTTAAGTGTGTACTCGAGAGATGACTTGGGGGCCCTATGTGCTACCATGAAAGAATTTATATAGCAGTCTCTAATTGACAGTGGGTACTATTAACTTTCTCAGATGTCACCGCTGGTGACTCATTAGCGTAGCAACTATTATCGCCCTCAGTTCCTATTACCCTGGACAGTTATCAGCCCAGCAGTACAGCACGAGGTCACCCATCCAAGTCTTGACCGGGCTCAAAGTCGCTTAACTTCGGTGATTTTACGAGAACCGGTGTGCCGTGATATGCCGTATCAGGGAACCTTTAAAAGTCACAGTGAATCATACAGCCAAGGGTTTCCGATGGGCATGACAGTGAACTCGCTGAGCCATCAATAAATAATAAAAAATATAATTATAAATCAAATTTTGATCAGAATTCGGTCAGCTCAGAACTTGCTGGTAACAATGCCCTAATGCACATTCATGCCAAAAATCAAGGTTCTAATGTCGATGGGTCTCCTTATTTTGCTGACGAATGGATTCAGATGAACTGACTGACTGACTGACTCACTCATTGACTCGCTCATTACAGGACAATTTGCAATGGTAGCCTACTTCGTAGGAATAAAAAAAAAAAACCTTGCTGCAAGATGGTGATCAGCTCAGATTTTGATTGGCTATCTATGACCTAAACTTGCGTTCTGGTTTGCATAATTTACCCCATTCTGTATGTTAGGGAAAAGAAGGAAAATTTTAACTTATGTGTTTAAACTTGAAACCAAACATAAAGATGGAAATATTGTGGCACAAAAGTTAACCCCTATACATTGGGTTCACTTGATCATGTTGATCAGGGTTTGAAATGATCACCAAATACTTACAGGACATTGTCAAGAATTGTCGGGCACATAATTACAGGCCATTTCATAATAATTTACCGTTTGTGGCAAATGTGCTGTTTACAAACATGCCATCATGTATTGCTCTGGCAAGTGTGAAGCTGAACAGTTTTGTTGTCTGAAGTTGCAAACTTGCTAGTTAATTTTGACTATCATGCTGATCTCTGATTGGGTGATGGGTTTTCAAATGGCCACTCAGCCAATGAGAATCCTAGAAACACACCAAATTAAATAACCATGCTAATAAAAGTTTGCAATTTCAGATAGGGGTGCATGTGTTACATGTGATTTTTGATTCAGTATAGGCATGTAATTTCTTGTCACTGA
The DNA here is from genome assembly GCA_036873755.1 of Hanleya hanleyi. Lineage (NCBI taxonomy): Eukaryota > Metazoa > Mollusca > Polyplacophora > Lepidopleurida > Hanleyidae > Hanleya > Hanleya hanleyi. The sequence continues at coordinate 6,021 of JAVTVY010030066.1, forward strand.
AAGATATCTTACTCTTGGTAAACTATTATTTAATCCTCTGTGAAATACATGTGAGCCAACTGAAAACTGCAGGACAGTACCAATTTTCTGCCAGACATGTCCTGCAAATAGATAGCAATATCAACCCCTGTCGATTATGGCACCAATCCTCATTTGTATGAAATCTGAGATTTACAGTAGCCTATCTCTGCTAGCATTGGAGAATTTGTGAAACAGACATTTACTCAGAATTCTTTGTTCCCAATGACATGACTTCTCAATCTGTATGGCTTAAAATCCTATAAACAATCCCACTTTTGTACATGTCATTATAGGATTTTAGATTCTCAGATTATTGCCACACCCAATGACAAAAACATCTGATGAATATTTAGTGTTCATTTTACTAGTGAAACAGACCAGTAACCATCACTGGTGCCGATTTGTGTAATGGAAGTAAATTAAGCATCATGTTGCCCAGTTTCCTCATTAACTTCTTATCCATGTATACCAGTCCTCAAAATTTTGAGTACGGTAACCTGTTATTTACCACATGTAAATATTCCAAATGTGAACAAGTTCTGGATATGTTATCAATTTATGCCAACTTAAAAATATGAACAGAGCTTGAAGTCCAATAACTTTGCAATATGATATTAATCAGTTGTACCGGTATTTGTACAATTGTAACATTATGCATGACAGAAAGCAGGATTTGCCTGGGGAATGTTAGGTTTCAGAAATATGGTTAACAAAGCAGCATGTTGCTAGTGGCTATATTTTTCTGAAAATCTGATACAATGATTGAAATTTATTCTGAAAAATCCATAATTCCATTTATAAAATACTGGTCAACTCATTGCTGTGGGAATTTGTCATGTCCCAAGAGTGACATCTAATTATTAGGAAATATGATATTGGTTGGTGCAAAATAATCAATATCCCATTGAAAGTGAAAAACAAGATACCAGTTATTTGTTATGTTATCCAACTTTATTCCTGCTAGTCTTGTCATACTTCAGTGATCACCAGGTGATAGAAATTGATAGGTGAGTCTTATGTTTGTGAGCTTTTTGTGCATGAATGGGGAAGTACTTGTTCTGCTACATCCTCGCTAAAACCAGGGGTATACTCTGTACTAGATATAGGCCCTGGTACACTTGGGCAATGTATAGTGTTCAATGTAAAGCAACATCCTGGATATATTGACCAATCAGATCACTAGTGTATCCGTCAATGTATCTGATCTCACCATCCCACTGAAGGACTTGAATTGGATGAAATAACGCACAGAGTTCTATAAAATTTCACTGATCTATCCGTTAAGATTTTATTGTTATGCATGCTTGGATTAAATAGTTTGCTAATAGTTTAGCACAGAAAGTAAAACTCTAACGAATTTTACCATCAGCGCAGTTTTCTAGGTCACATAACTGGAATGTGGCTGAAACGCAGTCTGCTATGCAAGTCGGTCAAGGTTCGCCTTTGGCTCACAAATAGAAACCTTGATGTTGTGAAGATGGTTCTGCCATTGCTGGTAAATAATGACAACTACATGCAGTTTTGCCAACCTGTGTTTTCCAGTTAAAAAGATTTTTTCCATGTAAAAGCATATGCAGAGCTGGGCTGGGAACTACCTAATGTGAGATGCTCGTCGGGATAATTCTAGAATCCGGTGATCACTAGAGTGAAATGGCTATAGCTGTAGCCCCAGATATTTTGTCAGCTGATCACATACGGATGCATTGTATGTTTAGTTGAATCAGAATATCTTGCTCAATAAATTATATAATGTAAAATCCTTGTTGATTATCTGTGCATGAGATTGTTTCTGACCTGCCTAATAGTTGTATTTATTTTGATGCATCCTTGTAAACAAGTTTGGGGAAGAATAGTTCTGTCCTACATGTAGGCCTATACATACAAGTAACTTTGTTTCAGTAACCAATAAATTCCCTCATTTACATTTAAATGGATTGTTAATTGAATTTTTCCTCTCTTCATTTACAAGCTGAATAGTTATAGATGACGGTGCAATATTTATTATTGTATGGGCGGATCTGAAATAATAGATTTGAAGCCAATCAAAAGATGGGTGTTCAGAAAAAAATAATTTCACTTTTGAAATTTTAGTCATTTGAACTCCGGACCTTGATCATGTTGATTGATAAATAATAATAATTCTTTATTGCAGACTCAAATGGGAGGGGGAGGGGGAGCAGTAAAGTGTGGATTTGCAGACATCCACAGTAGAATGATTCTATTCTATCCGTGACTTTGTTCACTTAACTGTTAATTAATGTGAATTATTATTCAGATGGGGTCCGTAAAGTCACAAAGTCCAAGTTGAGGGTCCTGGTAGATATCGCACCGTCTATTTTTCAACAAAAATCTATCCTGCTTTGCCTTTCAGACTTATCGATTGCTGCTTCTCATCGTCCACGAGTAATTGACGAATTTTCTGGTTTATTGTTTGTTGCCTAACCAGCGCAAAATAAATCAAAAACTTGGTAGATTTCTCGCAAAGAACCTGGCCAGGTTGTTGTTGTGTGGTCATGTGACCAACATCTGCGAAACTCGTCACATGACCGCTTGTTGCTGTAGCAACATGAACAACAACAACACCTGGACTGAACAGCCGAAATCATGGAAAATAATGAGAATAAAACACATAAGGACGCAACACGAAAGTCTGAGAAACAAACAAACGTGTGAGCATAAATATAATCGTAGAAAATGAACCATAATCTCGTTCTACTGAGAGTTCAGCCACGGGATTTCTCGTTTTCTACCGAAGAAAATACGAAACAATGTCTGTGAATATTTGACCAAAAACGTCGGTACCATTCGTGTCCGATGCACCGTCTGTTTACCGATCGGCCCGTCACCGTCTGTGACACATCTCATCGGACCGGAGTGGCGGTGAAAACATCATGCGCATATGTGAGGGGTACCGGAGCGGTGCCGGCTGTGTACACAGACGGTGCCGACGTGGGGAATTTACGTGTGTAGTCTTTGGATATGCCGGGACCGGGGAACAAAATTGCAACTTTGTATCTTTCGTTGCCATGCGACGAGGAACACCTGTGCTTTCCGAAACCCTGTATTGATGTCACCACGGCAAACATCGGTGAAGCTCAGCAGCGACTGAAGACGCCAAACAGAACTATCTTTTCATCAAGGCAAGCATGATCAAGCATCGATGATACTGTACACCATATAGGTAAACACAAAATATGCGATTGAAGGTGCCGACAGATGACACCTATTGATCGTTCAAACAAAATTAACAACCTTTTCGCGGCCTAAAATCCCGGCCGGAAAGGATGTAAACTTACCGATCCGGTAAGTAACAAAAAGTAACCGCACACACTATCTCTCTCTCTCTGCTATTCGTTGCCACGTCTCTCGTGACGTCATAGTTAATAAAGAGATGATTTTCAACACGTTCCGCTTGTCATTTGTCCTGTCTGCGATTTGGGATTTAGCCCGGCCCTGTATGGATTCAAAGATTCAAGATTCAAATTTTATTGTACAGACACCAGCAATGCAGCAGAGTACAAAACATGAAATGAAGATGACCACATTTAACAGTTGAACAGCAATATAACAATATGATCATAATACTCATAATATGACTAGAAGTATATATACATATAGTAATCTAAATACCGTACGTACGCAAAACACTGGACCTTAAGTTTTGCTTTGTTCATTAAACCACAAAAAGATGGTAGAGCAGATTTGCCCAGTCAGTCTTGTGTCCTGGCAAGACATTATAAAAACAAACTTTTCATTATGTGTCCAGTTCACGAATGCTGGATAAAGTGATGTAATTGCCTCAAATAATATGACCCTACTTGACGTAAATTTATTACAAAAGATCACGAAGTGGATTTCATCCTCTACAGTGAGACATGTACTACATAGCCGTTGTTCGACCGGAGTTTTTGGTCTTGTATGTCTACCGACTTCTATTGCTAACTTGTGGTCGCTCAATCTGAATTTTGAAAAAACATTTTCTCACTTCTAAAGACCTACACAATGATAAATATGGTTCGTATGAGATGTTAAATTTAAAGAGACGATACGACCGCATCTTGTTATTAACGCCTGGCTGCAGTTGATCTTGGACTGATAGTGTGAATAGTTTATTAACATAGTTATCTAATGAGGACTGAAGAAAACTGCAATGTACGCTTTCCACGTTGCAAATATTTAATTTATCTTGCAAAAACTGTTTGAGTTTAAATAGCCAACCAACTTTCTTGTTAGACAATGCAATTTGTTCCTGTAATGCGTGGTGAGTAAGTCTATCACCCTCTTGTTGTATATATTTGAGGTATTTAACGGACCTCATAGCAATATGATATATAAGGGGCTTGATACCCAATTCAGCTCGAACGCCCCAGTTGTGTGTACCCTTATTCACTTGTAATAGCCGTTTATGATATTTGTTTTGGACCTTTTCAAAAGGGGTAGTGTCAAATTTTTTGTAAAGAAGCGCATCCACCCCCCAGATCTCCGATGCATATAGAAGAACAGGTTTCACAAGAGACTGATAAAGTAGGCATGCGGTTCTAACCGGCACATTTTTATCATTTAGATTATTAATAAGAGCGTATGATGCTCTAGAACCCTTTTGACTCAAATGTAAAATATTCTGTCTGAAATGTCCTGTTCGAGAAAATACCACGCCCAAATATGTATATTCGTTAGCTTTGTCCAAGATAGAGTTTCCAAAAATCAACTGGATGTTGTAGGAGCTATTGAAAGGACCCTTCTTAAATATAACGACTTTGGTTTTGGAGAGGTTTACCTCCAAACCGTTATCTTCACAATATTTATGTAGTTGATTAAGCGACACTTGTAAGCCAGTTTGGGATTCGGACAACAATAGCAGATCGTCTGCAAAGAGCAGGTGCGAAAGCATATAGTTATTTAGATTAACTGGTACAGATCTCTCGTCGAAACGTTTTGTTATGTCGTCAATAAATATACTGAATAGTGTTGGAGAAAGACTGCAACCTTGTCTCACTCCAACCTCACTTCTAAATGGCATAGACACCTGATTATTTACCTTAAGACGGTACGACATATCACGATATAGTGTTGTTATTAGGTCCAAGACTTTGCCTGTTATACCCTTTTCTCTAAGTTTTGTAAACAATATATTTCTGTCCACCGAATCGAATGCTTTACGAAAATCTATAAAACAGGTATAAAGTGGCTTCTTATGGTTAGCATATTTTTCGATGATCGTTCTTAAAGTGAATATATTATCAGTTGATCGATAACCCTGTCGAAATCCAGTCTGGTTAGGGCTTATCCCTTCAATGTCGGTTAGGTGATCGGCAATGCGTCTGTTTAAAATTTTAGTGAAAAGTTTTCCAAGAGAGTTACCGATGGCTATTCCCCTGTAATTATCTGGATCGGACTTGCTGCCTTTTTTATGTAGCGGTAATATGGTAGATGTACGCCATGCTTCCGGAAAATGGCCCGTGTCCAGAATTAAGTTAAATAGACGGGTCGTATGATCAATGGCGAATGGTAGGACACCTTTAAGAAGCTCATTACTGATTTCATCTTCGCCTGGGCTCTTATTATTGCCTAATAATTGTAGAGCGTCTAGTATTTCTGTAGCTGTTATTTTGGTGTTTAACGTGACATTGATAGCGGGGTCTTCGACATGTTGTTCGTTACAGTTTGCAGATTCCGTCAAATGCGGTTTACCTAACAAGTTAATAAAATGATTCGCGAGTAACTGACTGTCAATAGGGATTTCTGCTGTTTGCTTTTGGTTACCTCCTAATTCCTTTAAAAGCCGCCAGTAGTAAGATGCGTCGTTTTCCTGAGCGTCTTGTAATTTATCTATAAGATTTTGATAATACTCGGACTTCTTTTTCCGAACCATTTTTTTTATATTCTTTCTTAGCCTTGTAGTAGGATTGTTTACGGTCCAGCGTATTTTCCTCGTTATAGGACAGGTATCGGCTCTTCATATTATGTTTAGCATTTTTACAATCCCGATTGAACCATTTGTTTTTTTTAGATGCTTTGTTGACCTTGACTTGAACAGTAGCCTTAGCATTAAGGAAATGTAAGATGTTAGTGAAGTCTGTTAGACTTTGATGTGCGCCAGCACTACTAACAGGATATGGCCGCATTATAAAGTTGTCAAATAATTTTCTTGACTCTCCGCTTTTTAACTCCTGTTTAATTTTGTCTGGGCTTGTTTTGTTCCATTTTCTTTTAAGCCTGATTTTGTTATATTTCACTGTTGTCTCGAACTGCTGCTTAACTGGAATTACTTTAAGTTGTAATAGGGAGAACAGTTGACAATGATCCGATAAATGTACTAAAGGGAATACATGGAAATATTTAACATAATTTATGAGCTGTTCAGACACAATAATGTAATCGTTGGTGCTTCTACCATTATACGTGTGACAGGTAAATTTACCAAATTCGTCACCTACGGTTCTACCGTTCAATATAAGAAGTTTGTTATCAGTGATGTGTTCCATTAATTTACGCCCGAAACTATTGACAGTTTGATCCCGGGAGTGTCTTCCAGTGTGAACTGAGTTGAATGCATCATCGGGGAGATCTGGGAGATGTTTTGACCAGTGTGTAGATAGTATTAGTTCGCTAAGTGAACCGATCCTTGAATTAAAATCCCCACCTAGCATTATGTGACCTTTGTTATTAAATTTACTAATAACGTTGTCTAGTTCCTCAAACGGGTCTGGACCAGAGTAATATTTCCAAAATGGAGAGTTCTCAGGACGTATGTAAACAATACCTATATACAAGTCGGTATTAATGTTAATACAGTGAGATGAAACCTTAATCCAAACCATAACTTCAGATACATATATTACATTAATATCGAGGATAGATTTATACAGAACACCGATACCACCCTTTGGTCGCCGGCAAGACGAACTACAGGAATTAAAATTCTTAAATGTGTAACCTGGAATGCTAACAGCAAAATCAGAACGTTGCCAGGTTTCCGTTAAACCAATAACACTAAACTTAGTACCCGCATCATAAAAATCATGATCAGCACACTTTGCTTCGTCTAATCCCTGGATATTCCAGAACGAACAAGTAAACCAATCCATTAACTATATAGTAATACTGATCGTATCAGAAACCCTGTCACAGGCCATATTTCATATGTAATGTTTATCTTATTGAACTTATATATAAAAA
>JAVTVY010030067.1:0-13383 GCA_036873755.1 Hanleya hanleyi
AGGGGCCGTGTGGTCATATCATCCAAGTTGCCACATGAACAGGTACAATAAAAGCGTACCTGACATACAACACATATAACGAATCGTTAGATTCTTGGTATGTGCTTTCGAATAGGTTTACCAGAAGACTATTCTGTGAAGTCATGTGACGCAGTCAGTATGTCGGCACTTCTTCCCACTTTCCTTATATGTGTTGTAATTCTTACCTGTATATGGCGAGATTCTGCGGGTGGACGTTTCGTCCCCGAGGCCCGCCCCCTGTACAGACCTTTTGGTCTTTGATATATGTTGGCATTTGTGGGAAGTTGATCCTGGGTTGACATCGGGCCTTACAGACTAGTCTTTTGTGTTAATTGCCGTCATTTACATCTGACGACGATACAGCTCACCAATCTGCAATGTACGGGTTGTCACAGCGAAACAGCTCACCAATTACGAGTATACGAGTTGTCAGAGCATTTCCTTCATAGCTCTCTAGATTTGTATCTAATACCGCTTATGCCGGTGCTAGGGACCGTGTGGTCATATCATCCAAGTTGCCACATGAACAGGTACAATAAAAGCGTACCTGAGATGCAACACATATCACGAATCGTTAGATTCTTGGTATGTGCTTTAGAATAGGTTTACCAGAAAACTATTCTGTGAAGTCATGTGACGCAGTCAGTATGTCGGCACCTCTTCCCACTTCCCTTATATGTGTTGTAATTTTTACCTGTATATCGCGAGATTCTGCTGGTGGACGTTTCGTCCCCGAGGCCCGCCCCCTGTACAGACCTTTTGGTCTTTGATATATGTTGGCATTTTTGGGAAGTTGATGCTGGGTCGACATCGCGCCTTACAGACTATTCTTTTGTGTTAATTGCCGTCATTTACATCTGACGACGATACAACTCACCAATCTCCAATGTACGAGTTGTCACAGCGTAACAGCTCACCAATTCCCAGTATACGAGTTGTCAGAGCATTTCCATCATAGCTCTCTAGATTTGTATCCAATACCGTTATGCCGGTGCTAGGGGCGGTGTGGTCATATCATCCAAGTTGCCACATGAACAGGTTCACTAAAAGCGTACCTGAGATACAACACTTATCACGAATCGTTAGATTTGTGGTATGTGCTTTAGAATAGGTTTACCAGAAGACTTTGCTGTGAAGTCATGTGACGCAGTCAGTATGTCGGCACCTCTTCCCACTTCCCTTATATGTGTTGTAATTTTTACCTGTATATGGCGAGATTCTGCTGGTGGACGTTTCGGCCCCGAGGTCCGCCCCCTGTACAGACCTTTTGGTCTTTGATATATGTTGGCATTTGTGGGAAGTTGATGCTGGTCGACATCGGGCCTTACAGACTAGTCTTTTGTGTTAATTGCCGTCATTTACATCTGACGACGATACAGCTCACCAATCTTCAATGTACGAGTTGTCACAGAGAAACAGCTCACCAATTACCAGTATACGAGTTGTCAGAGCATTTCCATCATAGCTCTCTAGATTTGTATCTAATACCGTTATGCCGGTGCTAGGGGCCGTGTGGTCATATCATCCAAGTTGCCACATGAACAGGTTCACTAAAAGCGTACCTGAGATACAACACTTATCACGAATCGTTAGATTCGTGGTATGTGCTTTAGAATAGGTTTAACAGAAGACTATGCTGTGAAGTCATGTGACGCAATCAGTATGTCGGCACCTCTTCCCACTTCCCTTATATGTGTTGTAATTTTTACCTGTATATGGCGAGATTCTGCTGGTGGACGTTTCGTCCCTGAGGTCCGCCCCCTGTACAGACCTTTTGGTCTTTGATATATGTTGGCATTTGTGGGAAGTTGATGCTTGGTCGACATCGGGCCTTACAGACTAGTCTTTTGTGTTAATTGCCGTCATTTACATCTGACGACGATACAGCTCACCAATCTGCAATGTACGGGTTGTCACAGCGAAACAGCTCACCAATTACCAGTATACGAGTTGTCAGAGCATTTCCTTCATAGCCCTCTAGATTTGTATCTAATACCGCTTATGCCGGTGCTAGGGGCCGCGTGGTCATATCATCCAAGTTGCCACATGAACAGGTACAATAAAAGCGTACCTGAGATACAACACATATCACGAATCGTTAGATTCTTGGTATGCGCTTTAGAATAGGTTTACCAGAAGACTATTCTGTGAAGTCATGTGACGCAGTCAGTATGTCGGCACCTCTTCCCACTTCCCTTATAAGTGTTGTAATTTTTACCTGTATATCGCGAGATTCTGCTGGGGGAGGTTTCGTCCCCGAGGCCCGCCCCCTGTACAGACCTTTTGGTCTTTGATATATGTTGGCATTTTTGGGAAGTTGATGCTGGGTCGACATCGCGCCTTACAGACTAGTCTTTTGTCTTAATTGCCGTCATTTACATCTGACGACGATACAGGTCACCAATCTCCAATGTACGACTTGTCACAGCGAAACAGCTCACCAATTACCAGTATACGAGTTGTCAGAGCATTTCCATCATAGCTCTCTAGATTTGTATCTAATACCGCTTATGCCGGTGCTAGGGGCCATGTGGTCATATCATCCAAGTTGCCACATGAACAGGTACAATAAAAGCGTGCCTGAGATACAACACATATCACGAATCGTTAGATTCTTGGTATGTGCTTTAGAATAGGTTAACCAGAAGACTATTCTGTGAAGTCATGTGACGCAGTCAGTATGTCGGCACCTCTTCCCACTTCCCTTATATGTGTTGTAATTTTTTCCTGTATATGGCGAGATTCTGCTGGGGGACGTTTCGTCCCCGAGGCCCGCCCCCTGTACAGACCTTTTGGTCTTCGATATATGTTGGCACTTGTGGGAAGTTGATGCTGGGTCGACATCGGGCATTACAGACTAGTCTTTTGTGTTAAATGCCGTCATTTACATCTGACGACGATACAGGTCACCAATCTCCAATGTACGAGTTGTCACAGCGAAACAGCTCACCAATTACCAGTATACGAGTTGTCAGAGCATTTCCATCATAGCTCTCTAGATTTGTATCTAATTACAAGCGTCTAGTCCGTCATTCATAATCCAGCCGTCGTCCATTAGAGAATATCCGCGTCCATAATCCAAAGACCTATTCCATATTCCATATAACAGTATTAGCGCCAAATTCAAAAAGACAATCATAGTATACATAAACATAGGCTTGTTTCCTGCAAGAGAAGCGGTCAACAGTTTTCAATGATGCCGGCAAGACATCATGATGTTCCAAAAATATCAAATCCGTATCGCTGATCAGTATTCTTAATCCATAATATTCGTTGTAAAGTCGTCATCTAAAGAATGATGTATCTCAGTCACGCTTTGATTGTGACTGTTCATGAGTACCATGAGTATCTTGAAGTACATGGGTTCATACGGCCCCTAGCCCCGGGTTAAGCGGAATTAGACACAAGTTACGAAACGTAACGCCATAGATCTTGCACGCTACGCTCGTATTTTGCTATCAGCATGCGATATGTATCGCCAAATTTGAGAAACTTTGAGTGTAGGCGCTTGGTGGTGTAGCCCTGTTTCATAAGTTTCTGCAACAATGTTTTTGTGACGTTGACTAAAATCGTCACATTTAACACGGGATCTAGCAAATGCTACTAGGCGTGATATGTATACGCCATATGCAGGTTCCACTGGAATATTACTGTCCAGAAAGGGATAGTTTACGATGTCGAAATTGTAATCATCTCTTTGTCATAAAGTCGACGAGAGAGAATGTCCGCTTCATTTTTGTAGAGATATAGATCTAAATATGATGTGCCTGTAGGGCTATCTGTAGTTTCCTTCAAATCCAGTGAAGGTGGATATATATCCTTCACTGCGTCATTTATATAGCGATTATCCACAGCGAGAAGATCGTCTGTATAGCGTTTGGTGAATGAGAAGGAACAGGCTTTGAATGGATCGGTTTTTGAAAGCGCCTGCATATAGTCATATTCATAAGAGAACAGATACAGGTCAGCCAACAGGGGTGCGCAATTAGTACCCATTGGAATACCTATATGCTGCTGATATATTGTGTTGCCAAATTTCACATAGATATTTTTAATAAGAAATTCAAGCAACTCTATAAACAAAGAAACATCCCATGAATGATATCTCTTGTATGTAGTCGAGCTAAAGAATGCTTTTTGGCTTCCGACATTAATATATCTACGATCAGTTTTTTTGAACACAGATACTATTAATGAACTTAGACGGTCAATAAGGTCCTGATGAGGGATTGTAGTATAGAGAGTCGAAAAATCCCATGTGGATACATGTCTGTACGGTATGTGACCTTTAGCATCAAGTTCTTCCGTAAGACATTTTGAGTTTTTCAATATCCACATACATTCAACGCCGGAGTTCTTAGAAATAGTGGCGCAATACCTTTCCCAAAATGCTTTTACCTCCTGAAGGGCCCTCGTCAATAAGGTTGAAAGAAGCTTGGTGGTGCAGCTTCTAGAACCAGCTATGAATCTAGCTTTGTATGGTGATTTATGCATTTTGGGAGTCCAGTATATTTTGGTATGTCGTTATGATTGGTTGGAAGACAAATACCTCTTTCCCTGAGAAACTTTTTGTGATTGTTAAATAAATCTTCCAGAGTAAATGCAGTTTGGGAGTAAGTAGACGTATTTGATGAAGATATGTCTACACTCAATTCTTTAACCAGCACCTGGTAATAGTAATTTACGTATGAATATTATATTATTCGGAGCTTTGTCTGCTGGGACTATGACGAATTTACTCTGGAGATTTGCTAAAACTTCTTGCGAATTGAGGTTTCTCAGAACTTGTTTTGCTTGGGGAAGAGTACTTCTGTCAATATGGCGGATTGTTTCAACGACCTTGCTCTTGGTGAGGTCCAGCCAATCAGCGAGTACTGTAGGTTCAACTTTTTCTCGCTTAGACCAATCAATAACGTACTGTTCCAATGCAGACAGGACTATCTTCTGGTCGGCCTTCAGATTTATTCTTCTTGGCTCTCTATATTTAGGTCCCTTCATCAGGAGTAATTTCAGATCCTTATCACTCACCACATCAAGGTCACCAGTCACAATATGTTTGCATGGTGTATAGATAAAGTTCGACGATTCACAATCACAACTATAGCCTCCTGACGTGTATAAGTTCCAGTCAAACTCCTGGACAGCATTGGAGTAATTGAATATTTTGGTGGCTATAGATTTAGTGTACTTATATGAAATGCAAGGAGGTTCTGTGAACTTAAAATAGTTTGGTACAGCGTTGCGTACCTCTGGATCATTCAGGATTCGAGGTAAATTAATGATGTCCAGTCCTTTATCTAAGTAGTTGAGTTTCAAGAAAAGCCGATCTTGAGAGGTTTCGATTATGTTCACTGGACGATACAACCGAAAATACGCTATATCTTGACATACTTTAATGATTTTTGATGGTATTATATTTCCTGAAGACGCAGATTGTTGTATATCTCTGGCTATTTGATTTAAAGCTCTCAGAGGTAACGCATACAGAACTGTACGTAAGCTATGTATACTATTGGGTGCGTTAGTTAAACCCACTAAGTAATTTAAAGTGATATGATCGTGAATCATCGAACTATTAAACTTTCGCCAACCATGGCTGCGTTGTCTCCGTTGATGGGGTTTAAATAGTTGGGTAATGTTGGATATATTTGAACGGCGGTTTGTAGCATTGCCGAACCCACTGACATTATCATTTAAACCAAACGGAAACACTGACCCAAGTTCTAGCATCCAGAATAATTCCCGCTCTCGGATTTTTCTCTCAAATCCAAAAGGGGAATCCTTAGTAGATGGATAGACGACGTCTATGATCTGAATACTAAAGTTATCCCAGCCGTGGTCGGGTCCAGAAAAATGCCTACCTATAAGCAATTGCTTTTTCCTAACGGATTTTCTGTGACCGTTCACCCTAGGATGGAGTCTTTGGGTGGTCTTGCCAACATACTGTTGACCACACTTCTTACAGGAAACTAAATAAATACAGTTTGTAGTAGAACAACTAAGATCAACATACGAGTTAACAGAATATGAGTTACAAGTTAACGTGGAACTAAATGAAGCTGAAGTATTAAAGAGTGGACACGTGAGACATCCACGATGTCCACACTTAGAAATTTTGAAATTATTACATGTAGAATTCGGTGCTAAACAATCATCAAGCGCAATATTACAAGGTTTGATGTCGTGGCCTTGCTTTGCTGTCAGAAATATATCTGTCATATGGATTGAAAAAGGTCTTAGTGCATTTCGAACTATTAGAGACTCGGCCGAGAAACCTGCACTAAGGTTCCTCGGGTCTGTCTTCATATTTTTTCTTATAGTTGTGTTCATTATGTTTGTTGGGTATGCAGGGGCCCGGCCTCGGGTACAACTTGTCCACCAGCAGAATCCAGGCATACACAGGTTAAAATTACAAGCGTCTAGTCCGTCATTCATAATCCAGCCGTCGTCCATTAGAGAATATCCGCGTCCATAATCCAAAGACCTATTCCATTTTCCACATAATAGTATTAGCACCAAATTCAAAAAGACAATCATAGTATACATAAACATAGGCTTGTTTCCTGCAAGAGAGAAGCGGTCAACAGTTTTCAATGATGCCGGCAAGACATCATGATGTTCCAAAAATATCAAATCCGTATCGCTTATCAGTATTCTTAATCCATAATATTCGTTATAGAGTCGTCATCTAAAAAAAGATGTATCTCAGTCACGTTTTGATTGTGACTGTTCATATGAGTACCATGAGGATCTTGAAGTACATGGGTTCATACGGCCCCTAGCCCCGGGTTAAGCGGAATTAAACACAAGTTACGAAACGTAGCGCCATAGATCTTACACGCTACGTTCGTATTTTGCTATCAGCATGCGATATGTATCGCCAAATTTGAGAAACTTTGAGTGGAGGCGCTTGGTGGAATAGCCCTGTTTTATAAGTTTCTGCAACAATGTTTTGTGACGTTGATTAAAATCATGACATTTAACACAGGATCTAGCAAATGCTACTAAGCGAGATATGTATACGCCATATGCAGGTCCCACTGGAATATTACTATCCAGAAAGGGATAGTTTACGATGTCGAAATTGTAATCATCTCTTTGTCATAAAGTCGACGAGAGAGAATGCCCGCTTCATTTTTGTAGAGATATAGATCTAAATATGATGTGCCTGTGGGGCTATCTGTAGTTTTCTTCAGATCAGTGAAGGTGGATATATATCCTTCACTGCGTCATTTATAGAGCGATTATCCACAGCGAGAAGATCGTCTATATAGCGTTTGGTGAATGAGAAGGAACGGGCTTTGAATGGATCGGTTTTTGAAAGCGCCTGCATATAGTCATATTCATAAGAGAACAGATACAGGTCAGCCAACAGGTGCACAATTAGTACCCATTGGAATACCTATATGCTGCTGATATATTGTGTTGCCAAATTTCACATAGATATTTTTAATGAGAAATTCAAGCAACTCTATAAACAAAGAAACATCCCATGAATGATATCTCTTGTATGTAGTCGAGCTAAAGAATGCTTTATGGGCTTCCGACATTAATATATCTACGATCAGTTTTCTTGAACACAGATACTATTAATGAACTTAGACGGTCAATAAGGTCCTGATGAGGGATTGTAGTATAGAGAGTCGAGAAATCCCATGTGGATACATGTCTGTACGGTATGTGACCTTAGCATCAAGCTCTTTCCGTAAGACATTTTGAGTTTTTAAATATCCACATACATTCAACTAAGAGCTCTTAGAAACAGTGGGCAATACCTTTCCAAAATGCTTTTACCTCCTGAAGGGCCTCGTCAATAGGGTTGAAAGAAGCTTGGTGGTGCAGCTTCTAGAACCAGCTATGAATCTAGCTTTGTATGGTGATTTATGCATTTTGGGAGTCCAGTATATTTTTGGTATGTCGTTATGATTGGTTGGAAGACAAATACCTCTTTCCCTGAGAAACTTTTTGTGATTGTTAAATAAATTTTCCAGAGTAAATGCAGTTTGGGAGTAAGTAGACGTATTTGATGAAGATATGTCTACACTCAATTCTTTAACCAGCACCTGGTAATAGTAATATTTACATATGAATATTATATTATTCGGAGCTTTGTCTGCTGGGACTATGACGAATTTACTCTGGAGATTTGCTAAGAACTTCTTGCGAATTGAGGTTTCTCAGTACTTGTTTTGCTTGGGGAAGAGTACTTCTGTCAATATGGCGGATTGTTTCAACGACCTTGCTCTTGGTGAGGTCCAGCCAATCAGCGAGTACTGTAGGTTCAACTTTTTCTCGTTTAGACCAATCAATAACGTACTGTTCCAATGCAGACAGGACTATCTTCTGGTCGGCCTTCAGATTTATTCTTCTTGGCTCTCTATATTTAGGTCCCTTCATCAGGAGTAATTTCAGATCCTTATCACTCACCACATCAAGGTCACCAGTCACAATATGTTTGCATGGTGTATAGATAAAGTTCGACGATTCACAATCACAACTATAGCCTCCTGACGTGTATAAGTTCCAGTCAAACTCCTGGACAGCATTGGAGTAATTGAATATTTTGGTGGCTATAGATTTAGTGTACTTATATGAAATGCAAGGAGGTTCTGTGAACTTAAAATAGTTTGGTACAGCGTTGCGTACCTCTGGATCATTCAGGATTCGAGGTAAATTAATGATGTTCCAGTCCTTTATCTAAGTAGTTGAGTTTCAAGAAAAGCCGATCTTGAGAGGTTTCGATTATGTTCACTGGACGATACAACCGAAAATACGCTATATCTTGACATACTTTAATGATTTTTGATGGTATTATATTTCCTGAAGACGCAGATTGTTGTATATCTCTGGCTATTTGATCTAAAGCTCTCAGAGGTAACGCAGACAGAACTGTACGTAAGCTATGTATACTATTGGGTATGTTAGTTAAACCCACTAAGTAATTTAAAGTGATATGATCGTGAATCATCGAACTATTAAACTTTCGCCAACCATGGCTGCGTTGTCTCCGTTGATGGGGTTTAAATAGTTGGGTAATGTTGGATATATTTGAACGGCGGTTTGTAGCATTGCCGAACCCACTGACATTATCATTTAAACCAAACGGAAACACTGACCCAAGTTCTAGCATCCAGAATAATTCCCGCTCTCGGATTTTTCTCTCAAATCCAAAAAGGGAATCCTTAGTAGATGGATAGACGACGTCTATGATCTGAATACTAAAGTTATCCCAGCCGTGGTCTGGTCCAGAAAAATGCCTACCTATAAGCAATTGCTTTTTCCTAACGGATTTTCTGTGACCGTTCACCCTAAGATGGAGTCTTTGGGTGGTCTTGCCAACATACTGTTGACCACACTTCTTACAGGAAACTAAATAAATACAGTTTGTAGTAGAACAACTAAGATCAACATACGAGTTAACAGAATATGAGTTACCAGTTAACGCGGAACTAAATGAAAGCTGACGTATTAAAGAGTGGACACGTGAGACATCCACGATGTCCACACTTAGAAATTTTGAAATTATTACATGTAGAATTCGGTGCTAAACAATCATCAAGCGCAATATTACAAGGTTTGATGTCGTGGCCTTGCTTTGCTGTCAGAAATATATCTGTCATATGGATTGAAAAAGGTCTTAGTGCATTTCGAACTATTAGAGACTCGGCCGAGAAACCTGCACTAAGGTTCCTCGGGTCTGTCTTCATATTTTTTCTTATAGTTGTGTTCATTATGTTTGTTGGGTATGCAGGGGCCCGGCCTCGGGTACAACTTGTCCACCAGCAGAATCCAGGCATACACAGGTTAAAATTACAAGCGTCTAGTCCGTCATTCATAATCCAGCCGTCGTCCATTAGAGAATATCCGCGTCCATAATCCAAAGACCTATTCCATTTTCCATATAATAGTATTAGCACCAAATTCAAAAAGACAATCATAGTATACATAAACATAGGCTTGTTTCCTGCAAGAGAGAAGCGGTCAACAGTTTTCAATGATGCCGGCAAGACATCATGATGTTCCAAAAATATCAAATCCGTATCGCTGATCAGTATTCTTAATCCATAATATTCGTTATAGAGTCGTCATCTAAAAAAGATGTATCTCAGTCACGCTTTGATTGTGACTGTTCATATGAGTACCATGAGGATCTTGAAGTACATGGGTTCATACGGCCCCTAGCCCCGGGTTAAGCGGAATTAGACACAAGTTACGAAACGTAGCGCCATAGATCTTGCACGCTACGTTCGTATTTTGTTATCAGCATGCGATATGTATCGCCAAATTTGAGAAACTTTGAGTGGAGGCGCTTGGTGGAATAGCCCTGTTTTATAAGTTTCTGCAACAATGTTTTGTGACGTTGATTAAAATCATCACATTTAACACAGGATCTAGCAAATGCTACTAAGCGAGATATGTATACGCCATATGCAGGTCCCACTGGAATAGTACTATCCAGAAAGGGATAGTTTACGATGTCGAAATTGTAATCATCTCTTTGTCATAAAGTCGACGAGAGAGAATGCCCGCTTCATTTTTATAGAGATAGAGATCTAAATAAGATGTGCCTGTAGGGCTATCTGTAGTTTCCTTCAAATCCAGATGAAGGTGGATATATATCCTTCACTGCGTCATTTATATAGCGATTATCCACAGCGAGAAGATCGTCTATATAGCGTTTGGTGAATGAGAAGGAACGGGCTTTGAATGGATCGGTTTTTGAAAGCGCCTGCATATAGTCATATTCATAAGAGAACAGATACAGGTCAGCCAACAGGGGTGCACAATTAGTACCCATTGGAATACCTATATGCTGCTGATATATTGTGTTGCCAAATTTCACATAGATATTTTTAATGAGAAATTCAAGCAACTCTATAAACAAAGAAACATCCCATGAATGATATCTCTTGTATGTAGTCGAGCTAAAGAATGCTTTATGGCTTCCGACATTAATATATCTACGATCAGTTTTCTTGAACACAGATACTATTAATGAACTTAGACGGTCAATAAGGTCCTGATGAGGGATTGTAGTATAGAGAGTCGAGAAATCTCCATGTGGATACATGTCTGTACGGTATGTGACCTTTAGCATCAAGTTCTTCCGTAAGACATTTGAGTTTTTCAATATCCACACACATTCAACGCCAGAGTTTTTAGAAATAGTGGCGCAATACCTTTCCCAAAATGCTTTTTACCTCCTGAAGGGCCCTCGTCAATAGGGTTGAAAGAAGCTTGGTGGTGCAGCTTCTAGAACCAGCTATGAATCTAGCTTGTATGGTGATTTATGCATTTTGGGAGTCCAGTATATTTTTGGTATGTCGTTATGATTGGTTGGAAGACAAATACCTCTTTCCCTGAGAAACTTTTTGTGATTGTTAAATAAATTTTCCAGAGTAAATGCAGTTTGGGAGTAAGTAGACGTATTTGATGAAGATATGTCTACACTCAATTCTTTAACCAGCACCTGGTAATAGTAATTTACGTATGAATATTATATTATTCGGAGCTTTGTCTGCTGGGACTATGACGAATTTACTCTGGAGATTTGCTAAAACTTCTTGCGAATTGAGGTTTCTCAGAACTTGTTTTGCTTGGGGAAGAGCACTTCTGTCAATATGGCGGATTGTTTCAACGACCTTGCCCTTGGTGAGGTCCAGCCAATCAGCGAGTACTGTAGGTTCAACTTTTTCTCGTTTAGATCAATCAATAACGTACTGTTCCAATGCAGACAGGACTATCTTCTTGTCGGCCTTCAGATTTATTCTTCTTGGCTCTCTATATTTAGGTCCCTTCATCAGGAGTAATTTCAGATCCTTATCACTCACCACATCAAGGTCACCAGTCACAATATGTTTGCATGGTGTATAGATAAAGTTCGACGATTCACAATCACAATTATAGCCTCCTGACGTGTATAAGTTCCAGTCAAACTCCTGGACAGCATTGGAGTAATTGAATATTTTGGTGGCTATAGATTTAGTGTACTTATATGAAATGCAAGGTTCTGTGAACTTAAAATAGTTTGGTACAGCGTTGCGTACCTCTGGATCATTCAGGATTCGAGGTAAATTAATGATGTCCAGTCCTTTATCTAAGTAGTTGAGTTTCAAGAAAAGCCGATCTTGAGAGGTTTCGATTATATTCACTGGACGATACAACCGAAAATACGCTATATCTTGACATACTTTAATGATTTTTGATGGTATTATATTTCCTGAAGACGCAGATTGTTGTATATCTCTGGCTATTTGATCTAAAGCTCTCAGAGGTAACGCAGACAGAACTGTACGTAAGCTATGTATACTATTGGGTATGTTAGTTAAACCCACTAAGTAATTTAAAGTGATATGATCGTGAATCATCGAACTATTAAACTTTCGCCAACCATGGCTGCGATGTCTCCGTTGATGGGGTTTAAATAGTTGGGTAATATTGGATATATTTGAACGGCGGTTTGTAGCATTGCCGAACCCACTGACATTATCATTTAAACCAAACGGAAACACTGACCCAAGATCTAGCATCCAGAATAATTCTCGCTCTCGGATTTTTCTCGCAAATCCAAAAGGGGAATCCTTAGTAGATGGATAGACGACGTCTATGATCTGAATACTAAAGTTATCCCAGCCGTGGTCGGGTCCAGAAAAATGCCTACCTATAAGCAATTGCTTTTTTCTAACGGATTTTCTGTGACCGTTCACCCTAAGATGGAGTCTTTGGGTGGTCTTGCCAACATACTGTTGACCACACTTCTTACAGGAAACTAAATAAATACAGTTTGTAGTAGAACAACTAAGATCAACATACGAGTTAACAGAATGTGAGTTACCAGTTAACGTGGAACTAAATGAAGCTGAAGTATTAAAGAGTGGACACGTGAGACATCCACGATGTCCACACTTAGAAATTTTGAAATTATTACATATAGAATTCGGTGCTAAACAATCATCAAGCGCAATATTACAAGGTTTGATGTCGTGGCCTTGCTTTGCTGTCAGAAATATATCTGTCATATGGATTGAAAAAGGTCTTAGTGCATTTCGAACTATTAGAGACTCGGCCGAGAAACCTGCACTAAGGTTCCTCGGGTCTGTCTTCATATTTTTTCTTATAGTTGTGTTCATTATGTTTGTTGGGTATGCAGGGGCCCGGCCTCGGGTACAACTTGTCCACCAGCAGAATCCAGGCATACACAGGTTAAAATTACAAGCGTCTAGTCCGTCATTCATAATCCAGCCGTCGTCCATTAGAGAATATCCGCGTCCATAATCCAAAGACCTATTCCATTTTCCACATAATAGTATTAGCACCAAATTCAAAAAGACAATCATAGTATACATAAACATAGGCTTGTTT